>VSMD01028788.1:0-22288 GCA_008750895.1 Mirza zaza
ATAAAATCGGAAATCTCATGTTGTTGGGGCGTAATTCTTCTTGCAAACTTAAAGCAGCGCTAAGCACTTCCTCCCTCCCTCCTTCTCAACACCTGCAGAGGTTTTCTCCATCACTCATCTTGAGTTGATTGAAGTCAATTAAAATATATTGATCATCTCAGCCCTGGAGTTAAGACTCAAATATCACCTCTACAAAGGGTGTGCCAGGTGTAGACACAGCCCAGAGGAGGGAGTGATTAACAGAGAGGAACAGTGATGGTCACGGATGCCTTTGCAGAGGAAGAGACAGGTGAGCAGGAAGTAAAGAGTGACCAGAATTCTCCAGGCAGAAGGGCAGGGGCACAGGGAAGGGTGTTGGGGGCAAAGGGATCACCAGTGCAAAAACACAGACAGGAATAGCACGCTATTTTCAGTGACCCATAAATAAACACTATTTGTGTATTTGAATTCTTCCTCAGTGATATTCTTGGTACGCTTTCTGTAAGTGATTTTTCATTGCCAGTCTTGGGAACCTAAATGAAAAACTGTGCTGGATTCGATCCATAACAACTGCTGCAAAAATAATATTTTAAAATCGTTACTTTTCTCTGATTGGGAATAGTTGTGCCCAAACATCATTTTTTTAAAACAAAAAAGAAATGCATATATTTATCACATGAATGCCCTGAGCTCGTGTAAAATAAAAGACCTAGTTTTGGGATCAAGAAATGCTTTGGTGAGGAAAAGAGATTTGTGCCCAGCGATGAAAGATGACTGGGAGTTATGCCACGGAAGAGTATGTCAGGAAATGGTAGTGGCCGAGGGGAGGACCCAGAGGTGGGAAGGAGCCTGGCATGTTGAATGTCGCTAGAGAGACCCAGGGCACACAGAGAGGAAGAGGCAGATGGGGTACATGGAGCCATTCATGCAGGGCCTTGGGGGCCACGGCAGAAATTTGGGGCTTTATCCTGAGCAGTGGCAAACTGTGAAAGTTTTAAGTAGGAGAGCAATAGGATCATATTTTTAATTTTAAAAGATCACTTTAGCTGTAAGATGGAGAAAGGAGGAATGGCGAGAGGAGAGATCTGTTATATATGCTTTATGTATTATTTGTGTCAATCCACAAGAGAGGATGTTGGTTTGGATTCAGGAGGAGGATGGAGAGAAGGGAGAGATTTGAAAATATGGAAGACGGACTTGGTAACAGACTGAATACCCATAACATGTCAAACTTCACCTCTACTTACGTATATCAAACGACATAAACTGAAGTTTTTATACATTCCAATATTTGTTTTCTAGTTTGGTTTTTTTTTTCAATTTACATTTTAAACTCTTACTTGATTAAACTCCAACTGGATGGAGACTAATGATAGTAAATATCAGAAAATATTTTCAAATTATTGTGATGACATATGGCCCTATAATTCTGGATTTTGTAACAAAGCAGTTTGACTTCCATCCCTTTCATTTGGATAATGCTGTACTATTTAGGAAACTGGAATATGTTTTTAAAATATGACAGGCTTCAGCTTGTGTACATATTAGACATGGGGGAAAATAAAGCAGAATTCTGATAATTGCATTAACAGAATTAATGCAATTCTTTTTCTTAAAATACAAATTCTGTACTCTGTTTCTATAAATGAAATTAGTTTTTTTAGGTAAGAATTATAGTTTGATTTTTCCGCCATAATAAGTTAATCTCAGGTATTCTTTCTAGACTTACAGAGAGCTGCACATAGCAAATTCCAGGCAGATACGTACATATCATGCAAGTTGTTCCTCCCACCTGTGCATACGTGATTCGTCTTCCTGTGCTGGCGTTTATGTTCAATTTGGTAAAAGCTGTATTCCACTGTGTACTAGGATCTTTGGATTTTTAAACAGCTAGGTTTTTATGTATTTCCCTTTACTGTCTCCATAAAGAGCAAAGAAAAGAGCAGAAGGTAGAGTTATAAATAAACCAAGTCAAAATATGCCTTTATACAGGAGAAAGAAAGAAAGAAAATCAAACAGAAAGGCTGAGCACTCAGGTGCGCCTGGTGTAAATGCCGGCACCTCAGTGACCCTATTTTCTTAGCTTCTTAGTTTTCACGAGAAACTAAAATGATGATACGTGATCCTATGTATTCTTTAATTTTCCAAAAACTCCCTGATACACATGAAAGTCAAAACCTTTGAGAGCTGATTGGTATGCATTTGTTTGAAATGCTCTGTCTTCTAGCACATTGAAGTATCTCCGTTGTATGCTCTTTCTTAACTCAACAAGATGTTTTAAAAACTGAACATCATCAAAGGAAAAGCCACTAAGTGACAAAGGAATCATGCTTTTTGGCCAAGGCATGTTTACAATGATTAAAGAATACAAAGTATTTGGTTTAAGAGACTGATTGTATTCAGTACCTGAAAAATAAGTCAAAGGAAAAAAACGATTTTTGAAAAGGTTAAGTATATATAATTAATCAGAAAATCTGCATAATTTAAAATTCTTGCTGGAAGTTTTTTAAAAAAAAATTCAATGTTTCAACTGTAAAACTATGTAAGTGAAAATATGAGACATTTCTGATATTTCCATTATTCATAAAACCAAATGACTACCATGTCAATTAGTAACAGAAAAGAGAATTGAAAGTGAAATTATCTTAGGAGTGTTTATTTTATCTCTTAGGAAAGGAAATTAAATGCTGGCCCTTGGGCTGTCATAGTGAGGGGCAGGGCCTTCCAACATTTTTGTAGAGGTAAATTTTGGTTGTATGTCATCCAACTATGTTTTAATTTTAATTTTAAGGGACATCTTTCCAGAGAAAGAATGAGAGATAGCACAAGAAGAGTTAAATGTACACCAAGGACTGGAGAATAAGTAGAAAGGGATTAGTCACTTCCTTCACCTTGGCCTCAGGGTGGTCTGTTTGATGGACTGGTTCATATGAGCCCGGGAGAGGTGGCCCTTCTCCAGAGCTGCCACCTCTGCTCCGCTCGTCCCTGTCCCAGCCCCCTGGCTCAGTTCCCTTCAGAGCCAGTTTGTGCCACAATCACAGAACCTCCTTGTCCCTGGGCCTACAAGTCTCCTGATTGGGGTTTTATTTGTTATCTCCTCTTTGATGGACAATTGTCCTGTCTACTACTCTTGAGTTGCCAGTCCTCCTTCACACTTAAGTGACAGAACCAAATTAATTTTAATTCATTAGAATACAGAGTGATGGGCTACATCATATAGCCTCACCTTTTTTTTTTTCAGTTTTGGTTGTTATATGATCCTAAGTGAAAAAAAGATGTCAAATATAAACTTAAAAGAGATTTTCATATTATTGGAGGCATTCTCAAGTATTTTTTTATTTGTCTTGACATTCTCTATTACATGATGATTTAAATGGATTTTTAACACATAATTTTGGATCTTCCTTTAAAATCAGGATGCTGTGTATATCTTATTGCTTAGAATATCTCCTATATGAAACAATTCCAAACATTGTCAAACATAATTAAATCATCTCCAATTCATTAAAATGCTCTAGTTTTTATTTTTACTATTATGAGTTTTTAAAGGGATTAAAAAACAAGGACTATAGAAAGTAGCATGTTCTTAAAAGAAGACTTAAGCTTTCTATTATGAAAACAATGTTAATATGTTAATGATAACTGTAATCTTTTTGTACAAGAAACAGGAAATGTAACTGAATATGCTTATATTACTAAAATTATATGAATATCATGACTTTCATCTTTGATGTTTAATTTGTAAAAAGCACTATTCACATGCAAAGTGATTTGCTGGTTTCATATGTGTTAACCTCTGCCTACAATTAACAACCTAATTTGAGGAAGGGGAAGACATGCTAAAGAATTTTAACTTAAATCAAGAGTTTCCATGCTTCCTCATTCTTCCTGTTTAAGGCCTTATTTTCCTAACGATTATGAATATTTTAATAGACTGTCTTTGAATAGAATTTCCAGGTCTCCTAAGTATCACTGAGTTAAAAAAAAAATAACAGTTGTACTGTAGTAGAATTTTTAAGAAATAGTAGTCATATTCTTTAATAACCAAAAGCTATAGAAGTGGGAAGAAGATAATTTATTAATAAATTCATTCACACCTGAAATTTTCCTAGACTCCACTTAAATCACTAGCACTCACTCCTGGGTTCGTCGCATGGCAAATTAATTTATTTCTAGAATTGTATTTCTGTACTCATTTGTTTGATAAGCTTAGTTGCATGCTCCAAAGATAATTTCCTGAGCTCAGATGAATCACATTCATTTCTCCTTCATTTATTCAGAGCTGCCGCTGAAGCCGATGGTATTGATCCATTAATAAACATCCTGTCTAGCAAACGAGATGGAGCCGTTGCCAACGCTGCCACAGTACTAACGAACATGGCCATGCAGGAGCCCCTGCGCATGAACATACAGAGCCACGACATTATGCACGCCATCATCGGCCCTCTGCATTCTGCAAACACAGTCGTGCAGAGCAAAGCCGCTCTCACTGTTGCTGCAACTGCGTGCGACGTGGAGGCCCGGGCAGAGGTGAGAGTTGTATTTAATACTGTGTTTCCCTGAAAATAAGACAGGGTCTTATATTTATTTTTCCTGAAGAAGACACCCTAGGGCTTATTTTCAGGGGATGTGTTATCTTCCCTTCAAAGCCTCAGCTTGCAGCTTGCACAGGATGGCTGGGACCCGACAGGGGGAGCCGACCTTGTTGGTGGGGCTGCCCGTACCTTTCCGGTCACCTCTGGGATTAGGAGCTGTCACGATGGGGCAGATGAGAAGGGCTGCTTGTCTTCTTTACGGCTCTGCAACAAAATGCATGGGTTGTGCAGAAGCTGCGTAGCCAAACCCATCACTAGGTCTTATTTTCGGGGTAGGGCTTCTATTGTGCAAATGCTTAGAAATCCTGCTAGGGCTTATTTTATGGGTAGGTCTTATTTTCAGGGAAACACGGTAATGACATTCATTCTCTCATTTTTCTCTTCTGTACCTACTGGTGGATTAATTTGAAACATTTTCAAGTGTTTGAACCTATCAATCATTGAAGTCCTTCAAAATTGGTACACTTTATAAAACAAATTGCCATTTGTTTTAGCCAAAAAGATGAGCACACTGTATGTATTAATATAACCTAGCAATTCTGTTTCTAGATCTATACCTAAGGGGGGATCTCTTCCCTCTGTGTACCAGGAAACATTACTTTAGTATCTAAACAAATGGAAACAAACCAATTGTCCACCTGTTAAGAGAAGAATGAATACATCATGCTGTATTCATGAAATGGAATCTCACATCAGTGAAAATGAATGAACAACAGCTACATACATCAATAGGGATGGATTTCACTAGCATTATGCTGAGAAAAAACAAGTTGGAGAAAAATACATACTTATAACTCCATTTCTATAACGTTCAGAAATATGCAGGACTAAGCAATATATTGTTTAGGCATACACACATACAAGTTAAAGCTATAAAGAAAAGCAAGGCAACGATGAATCCCCAATTTAGGAAAGTGGTTGCCTCTGGGAGGGGTAAGGGGGGAAGTGAATGGGAAGTCACAGAGGGGTTCAATGTCATTGAAATGTGCCATTTCTTTTGGTTTTTTTTAGAATTACTTTAATTTTATTTAGCTAAATCAGAGGTCTAACTGTGCTTTTGTTGTTGTTTCAGCATATCACGGCGGTACAAATGTTTAGGTTACAGATACTGCCGTTGCCCCGCCCGAGTCAGAGCTTCAAGCGTGTCCCTAGATGGTGGCACCACACCTGTTAGGTGTGGAAAAATGTGCCATTTCTTAAGCAGGGTGGTAGACAACGGGAGTGCCTTTTATTAGGATTCTTTAAATTATGCATATCAGTTATATATACTCCTGTAGTTCTCATCTATTTCATAATTTTAAAATACTATTGCATATTTTTTTGAAAGTCCATTATATAAACATGTTCTTGGTGCTTACAGTGATCCTGTTAAATTTTCATAAAAAATTGATTTAAACTAACAAATGTCTCTTTTCCCCCTCAATGTTCTCATAGTTACTTGTCACCATGATACTCATGGTGACCAAAAAACCCCAAAGCCAACAGTTATTGAGCACTTACTATTTGCCAGGCACCGGACTAAGTACTTTATGTGCATTTAAGCCTCAATTGAAATAGATATGTTTATAATCCTCATTTTACAAGGAGGAAAATGAAGCTTAAATAAATAATTTGCTGGCTGGGAGTGGCGGGTCATGCCTATAATCCTAGCACTCTGGAAGGCCAAGGCAGAAGGATCATTTGAGGTCAGGAGACCAGCCTGAGCAAAAGCAAGACCCCGTCATAGTGGCCCACATCGGTAGTCCTAGCTATTCAGGAGGCTGAGGCTAGAGGATTGCTCAAGCCCTGGAGTTTGAGGCTGCAGTGAGCTATGATAACGCCACTGCACTCCAGCCTGGGCATCAGAGCAAGACACTATCTCAAAAATAAAAACAAAGAAAGAAACAGAAGAATTTGCTCAAAGCAGAGCTGGCAGATCAGGGATATGAGAACACATCTTTCTGAGTCCAGAGCCCAAGCCTCACCCTGTCTGCCTGCCCAGACAATGACAAATCTTGTCTTCTGTCTCGTAGATCTCTGTCCATCCCCCTTCTCTGTTCCCACTGACTCAGTAGGAAGCTGTATCTTTACCAACTACTACATGCCAGGCACTCTGCGAGGCATCGGGAGCATGGTGACAAACAGTGTCCTGGTCACACCGTCTCGCAGCCTGCAGGGAAACCTGTCCAGTTCCCGGAATCCCAGGGCTTCACTGCTCCCTCCTGTTCCCTTCCATTCCCCTTACTGCCGAATCTTTGTGTGTCCCAGTGGCTTTCCATTACCACCTGGTGAAAGTTAAGCTGCTCTGCTCCACATGCAAGGGCCCCGATGACCCGCCCCTGCCTACCTGCCAGCCCACACTCCCACCTGCGCAGGTGGAACTCTCCTCTCCAGGAATGCCAGGCGACCTATGATGCTATCAGAATGCTCTGTTCTCATAGTTGCTCCTTGATCTCTCCGCTTCCTCTCTTTTTTCTTCCTGATCAATTCCCATTTCTCCTTCAAAAGCCCCTCAACCATCCTGTCCTCCATGAGGCCTTTCTTCAATTCTCAAAATTGAGTGCATCTTCCACTCTGCACCCATGACACCCATGTGTCACTCCTGTGTCTTCCTTTTTTGCCTTTTATGGTTCCTGTATGAAAGACTACAAGCTCCTCAAGGCCTTAGAGGGAAGGGAATGGAGATATTTTTCCCTGCATCCATGTCAATAACATATACCTGGCACATAATATATGCTGAATAAACAGTTGGTAAGTGAATGAATGAAGGAATGAATTAAGGAGTGAATGGAGGGATGAATGAAATAATTAGACCCTTGCCAAAAGAACACACGGAATTAGATTACTATCTTGTATTATACCCAGAAATAAAGATGTTCAGAAATCTGGCTTGCTAAGCATAGCATGCTTCACGGGAACTTATCTAAGCTGCCCAAGTTACGCATGCTAATACGTAAGCCCTGCCAGAGTCCCTGTGTTTGAGATGAGAATGACTGAATGCAGACCTTATTGCCTGCGGATACGACACATACAGACTGGTGGAATATTCTTTCTGTCCCCCAGGCTCAGATAATTCAGTATTGCATTTCAGATACAAGAGCTGTGTCAGATCCTTTTTCCCCCCCAATTGGAATAATTTTATACACGAGTAATTGCTTTTAATAATGCAATTAATGTCATTCCCTCCGATCCTCCTCTTGTTCTTTTTCTTCTCTTCTTGGAGAAAGGAATAGAAGATGCTGCGTAAGGGTAGCCAAGATGGGTCTTTTTCTAGAGAATTGCTTCACTGTTGCTTTGGCCACCCTCTGACTTGGCGGTGCTTGCCCTCGATGTTTCCTCTGCCCCAGCCTTGGGGACTGTGTTAGTTTCTTGTTGCTGCTGTAACAACTTAACCACCACGTAGTGGCTCGCAGCAATGCAAATCTAGTATCTTGCAGTTTGGGAGGTCAGAGGCCACAACTGGCTCTCTGGGCTAAAATCAAGGTGCTGACAGGGCTGCGTTCCTTCTGGAAGCTGTAGGGGGACCCATTTCCTTGCCCTTCCAGCTTCTGGAGGCTGCTGCATTGCTTGGCTTCCAACCCTTCTCCAAGCTTCAAAGCATGTCACTCCGGCCTCTGCTGCCATCACACGTCCTTTCCCCGGCACGCATGTCTCCCTCTTAAGAAGATCCTCAGTGGTCACACTGGGCCCACCTGGCCAACCCAGGATACTCTCCCCATCTCAAGATGCTTAACGTAATCACCTCTGCAAAGTCCCTTCCAGGGGTGAGGACATCTTTGGGGGACACTTATTGTGTTTACCACAGGGCCAAATGAGTATTCAGTGTTCAGGAGCGGAGTAAACACGCATAGGGCAGTTAACACAGGCAGCGAGAAGACAGGCCCCTGCCCCAGTCCCCGTCCCACGTAAAAGCAGGATGACCTCCCTCAATTACTTTACTGGGGCCAGAAAACTGGGTCCTGCACCTAAGCGTTTGCATTCGATTTTTTCCCCCCTGAATTTTATAAATCTAAATCCTAAAATGCATTTACATAGTTAAAACCTTTTAACAGTCACATAATGAGATTTTGAAAAGCATAACTATTTATACTCCTCGTGCGTAACATTTTGGCTCCTGCTTTTAGTTAAGAAATGCCGGTGGGCTGGAGCCCCTCGTGGACCTCCTGCGCTCCAAGAACGACGAGGTGCGGAAGCACGCCAGCTGGGCCGTGATGGTGTGCGCCGGCGACGAGCTCACCGCCATCGAATTGTGCAAGCTCGGGTGAGCGGGCATCTCAGGTTGCTGGCGCAGGTGGAGGGCAAGAGAAGCACAGGAAGGTCGAGCAGAGTCCACACTGCCCCCTCTCCAGTGGCAGAGTGCTGGGGAGCTCTGCGGTCCCCAGCAAGGGCTTAGCTCTGAAGGGACTGTCCCCACTCCTGCCCACCTGGGCGCTCCCTCTCCGTGCGTTACAAAATCACCTTCAATATTCGCTTCTCCACTTCTTCATCTTGATAAATGCTTCTCTTTCACTCTCCTCTGCTGTTGCCAAACAAATCCTATTGTCTCTCAACTGTCACAATTAAAATAAAACGGGTGAGCCATGACTGCGGTCTCTGTTTTGCTGCCCCACCCATCCAAACCTTTCCACCCAGATCCCAGATTTAACCACCCTCACCAATCAGCTCTCCTTACCAACAGCAGATGAGTTAGTGCCTTTAGCATATCCGCAAATAGGGTTTTAAAGTTCCATAGTCACATTTCCTCTATTAATTTCTAAACATTTTGATTCTTTGCATCTATTGCTCGGTTAGCTGAAAAAGTTGGGTCCCATACTAACTTTGCTTTAAATGAACAAAGAACTTTTTTTTGTTTGTTTCCTGAACGTGTCCTTTTCAACTGTTTGCATGAGTTACTGCATGGCATATGTTATCCTCAACAAGGGCAGATTTGTCTTCATAACTCTGTCGGTGTTACTTTATCTAAAAGGGTGGGGGCGGCTGTGAGCTTTCCACCCCAATTCTCCCTTCAGGATCTAAGGCAGGTTTATAGATGGGGACTCACTGTTGGATTGCCTGTGTACAGCAAATAATGCCTTTTGCTTTTATTGACAGGGCTTTAGATATCCTTGACGAAGTTAACCTATCAGTAAGTCGAAAAAATAAATTCAGCGAGGCAGCTTATAACAAATTGCTCAACAACAATCTTCCCCTGAAATATAGCCAGACTGGCTATTTGTCATCGGGTAACATAATCAGTGATGGATTCTATGATTATGGCCGGGTAAGTGGCAGCACATATTTATATTTTAGGATGTAAGGTAATTATATTTTCTTTAATCATGGTGCCATTACATTGCCATTTTATCACTGCCTAATATAATTTATATTAACAGACAGAAATTTGAAAATCAGCAAGTCATCCTTAACCTTGTCTAGTTCTAAGACTTTTGTGTTTTTGCACAGTTTTAATTAGAATCTGATTACTGATAGCTGAATCCGCTTGCTAATGCCAGTCTCAAGTTTCAGGTAAGATAGAAAAGAAAAGCTAGGTGCAGTGACGGGCACCTGTAGTCCTAGCTATGCGGGAGACTGAGGCAGGAGGATTGCTTGAGCCCAAGAGTTGTAAACTAGAGTGTGTGCTATGATGGTACCTGTGAAGGCCACTGGCCTCCAGCCTGGGCAGCAGAGTGAGGCCCCATCTCAACCAAAACGAAAAAGAAGAAGACATAAAAGACAGATCATTTTTAATTTTCAGGTTCTGTTACTTCTAGGGCTTAGTGTTCATGATAAGAATAGAAGTATAAGTATTTTTATTTTATTAATTATAATATAATCATAATTAACCAAATTTTAATACTGGATTTAAAAATATAACAAAAAGAATATTATTTTACATAACTACATTTATAATTATGATTTTAAAACAATATTTAATGTAATTCAGTGAGAATATTGAGAAAAGTAGGAAGCTAAAAATTAAAATCTTGGGGACTTTTTGACATGGCTGGTTAAGTCATCATTTTCTACTTCTTCTGGAAACCAAAAGCAATAAGGAGAATGGGGAAAATTTTAAAAACCCACAAATCTCATTTTAGTCAATACTAGAAAACAGATTTGGTCTGCCAACTTCAAAAAATTTTAAGGAGCTGGGCATGCCTGTAGTCCCAACTACTTAGGATCCTGAGGCAGGAGGATCACTTGAGTCCAGGAGTTTGAGGCTGCTGTGAGCTATGATCATGCCACTGCACTCCAGCCTGGGCAACAGAGCAAGACTCTGTTTCAAAAAAAAAAAAAAAAATTTCAAGGTCACCAAAAGCCCCTGAGATCAGGTTGAAGCTGTGCAAGAGGAAAAAAGGAAGAGCGAGAGAGAAAAAAAAAATCACAGAGAAGAACAAGACAGCTTGTGATGGCAGATCTCAGAAAGCATCATCAAAAATACATGCTTCCTCAGGTGATGGGAGAGCTCAGAAGTGTAAAAGCAGCCATGTGCTTTGTTTGCCAGGCCAGTGTGAGAACTCAGGCCTGGGGTGGGCAAGGCTGGCAGCAGAAGCCCTCTGGACCAATTTGCTTCCAGGAAACAGAGAGGACAACGTCGTTAAGAGTCACATAGCTGAGCCGTGCTTACAGGAAGCACCTAATCAGGGCAGCAGAGAATGAGAGCGATCTTGAATAATGAAAAAGAGCTGGCCTAGAACTTTCCTCTGGCTCTTCCTTCTGCCTCCCCCACCTGCAGCCCCTGCTGCCTCCAAACCCTACAGCAGCACCCTGTAACACACACAAACCACCCAGAAACCGCTCCTAGAAAGCCCATCGCTTTCAACACTGATTAATTTAAAAGGAACCAACACTAACATCAGCACAAAGATGCGAGGAAAAGAGCTAATGAAACCAACACAGAACACTTACTGGGAAAATGTTGGCCGTAGATCCGATAAAGTCGTGACAAAATATATTTGGTTGTGAGGTTTTAAAAAATTTCCATGAGATAATATCCTTCATAAATGAGAATGCTCTGATTCATTCATTCAGTAAATATTAAGCTTCTGATATTGGAGGCTCTGAGAATGTCAGTGAACAAAAGAGACAGAGGTCTCTGCCCCGTGGCATGAGTGGGAGGGGACAGACAGTGAACAGCAGACAGGACAGATGAATGTATGTGAGCCCAATGTTGGAAACAAGAAGCGCCAAGGGCGAAAGAAGGCAGAACAGAGGCGGGTCAGGCTCTGCAGTGCTGGGGAAGCCGGAGAGGGTGGTTGCAATTTTGGAAATTGTGGTCAGCTTGGCCTCATGGAGGATGACATCAGAGCAAAATCTTGCAGGAAGTGAGGGACTTAGCCACGGGGAGAGCTTGGGGGGAGAGCTTTCTTGGCAGAAGAAACCACCAATGCAAAAGCCCTAAGGTGTGAGTATGCTTAGTGTGTGGAAGAAACGGCAGGAAGCCAGAGCAGCTGGAGCCCAGCAAACAAAGCGGGAGGAGGATGTAGAAAAAAGATCAGAGAGGCAACAAGAGGCCAGGTTGGGTGGGTCTCAGAGACCACCGGCAGAACGTGGACTTCGCTCTGAGTGCAATGAGAAACTGTGGTGGGGTGCCCCCGGGCAGAAGAATGACAGGATCTGTCTTATTTTTAAAGGATTATTTTTGCCTTATTTTAAAAGGATCATGAAAAGCATCTTGACTGAGAAAAGGCTCTAATCATGACTTGACTGATTGGGAAAAGATCTCGGAAGGTAATCCAGTCTAGCCCTCTTCTAGCAGGCTGCTACAATTGCCTGCACAGGGCTTTCTCTAGCCTATTTTTAGATATCCTCACAACACTCTTCGTAATCTGTTTCAGTGCTTAGTTGCTTTTACAGACAGTAAATTCTCCCTTAGGTAGATAGATGGATTTGCAAACTCAAATACTTTCAGGGGACAAGATGATAATTATAAAATGAAACAGCAAAGTGTAAAGCAATAAAGATTTTCAGAAATTGGATGTATCCTGCCCAAAGGCAAGGCTGTCCACAAGCTTCAGGTTCCTATTTCTAATTTTATATATGTATATTACGTGCGCGCGTGCGTGAACTTAGACACATCAAACAGTTGAAGACATAATCTGTCGGTATTCATTTAAAAAAATTTGACCCAGGCAGATACTACTTTTCAGTCCTTAAATTATCTTACAGATCAATCCGGGCACCAAACTTCTGCCTTTGAAGGAGCTCTGCTTACAAGAACCAAGTGACCTACTACGGGCTGTGCTCTTAATCAACACGAAACCTTCTGATGTGTGAGTCTTTGGGGAAAAGGTGGGATGCAGGGAAGCACGTGTTTTGATTTTTTTTTTCTGTTTGTCCAACAAACATGTGACTATGTAAAGATTTCCAGATTCTTTTCTCCTGTATCTAGCACCACCGTGAAAATAAACACTGGTCCATAAACTCATAGCCTGACATGGAATAGCCACCACCAAAAGAGCTCTCTGCTCTTTCCCTTTGACTCCGTATTTCCAGGCAATTCCAAATGCATTTTTGCAGCCAGGGGTAATTGAAGTATGTCTAAATAGGGGCGATCCAAGATGAATACTGTTCACAGGTCTCCAGAACTGTGTGCTGGACCTTAACTATCACCCAACATTTTTCTTTTAAATAAGAAGTAAATGGTAGAGATGAAACTTAAAGCTTCCACATTCTTCTTTAAAATGATCACGTACATCTATATATAGTTATATTCTTTTGTGACACATTTTATACAAATATTTTCTCTTCTAGCTTATGAAAAGCTTTATAATATTCTTTTTAACTCATAACTTCCCCTTTATGCTTTTAAAATAGTGTATCACTGTTAAAAGTCAGCTCCAAATGTGACTTTCAGGGAAAAAAAAATCTGTTTCAAAGAACAAAGCCAATATTGATGAATAAATTATTTTAATTTGTATGTAATTTCAAATATGTAAAATTTTAGTTCTCCACCTCTATCTATGGAAGACAAATCATCAGACATGACTTATGGGCGAAGTATTTCTTCTTCATCTTCCTTAAGAAGATCGAGTAAAGAAAAGGCCAGGTAAGAAAATGATGTTTTCTCTCTACTCTAACAACTCTCCCCTTAATTCTGGAGTGAAAAACTATTTAGACTGTAGATTTGGGCAACTTGATTTTTCTTCTTCTTATGGTAATACACTTGCATCATTGCTTTCTAAGTTGCTGTGAAAAAGATCTCTGCAAAAGGAGATGGGAAATCTGGTTTTGCATTCTGTCTGCTGTGGACCTACAGTGATTTGAGCCACATGACTTAGTGTCTGTGAGCACAGCATTCCCCAACCTTTTTGGCACCAGGGACCAAGTTTCATGGAAGACAATTCTTCCACGGACAAGGGTAGGGGTAGGGAATGGTTTCAGGATGATTCAAGCACATTCCATGTATTGTGCACTTTATTTCTATTATTATTACATTGTAATATATAATGCAATAATTATACAACTCACCATAATGCAGAACCAGTGGGAGCCCTGAGCTTGTTTTCCTGCTGCCTCTGATCCGACAGGAGGCGGAGCTCAGGCGGTGATGTGAGCGACGGGGAGTGGCTGTAAATACAGATGAAGCTTCCCTCCCTCACCTGCCGCTCACCTCCTGCTGTGTGGCCCAGTTCCTAGCAAGCCATGGACTAGTACTGGTTCACTGCCCCTGGGGATTGGGGACTGCAGTGTTAGCAGGTTTAGTCCCCTAAGCTGCAGAGGAAACAATGCCTGGTCCCCCACTTCATAATGGTGAAAGAATCAAATCATAGAACGAAGTGAAAATGCCTTGTCAACTTATAAAATGCCTTGCAAATGTAACTTGTTGTTATTTTCCATATGATTGATTGAACTTGGTTTTTTGCAAATAACTAAAAAAAAAAAAAAAAAAAAAACAGCTTTCGTTCCAGCACTGGATTTGGATCTCCCACAGAAGAGAAATCAGAGCCTACTTCTGGACGAAACACTGCTGTCAGCAAAAGTGCCGTGAAAGAAAAAGGAGCGAGGTAGGAAAGGCGTCCTTGAGTTCCTAATTACCCAGGTGAGAGGAGGGGCCGCTCTCAAGTGGGAAGTTTCTCTTCTGAAATCCTTATGTTGAACTAGGCAAGACTCATGAGATGTAATTTTAAAATTGCTTTATTTTTGTTTCTCACCATCTCTTTCAAATTTACCCAGAGAGAAGTTCTTCTCCTGACTCAGGATGAGAACTCAGGTCACTTTGATCACTTTGGGGAACTACAAAATCCTACAGTCACTTTAATTCATAAACAGCAACAGGAGGCTGAGCAAGGTGGCTCATGTTTTAATCCCAGCATTTTGGGAGGCTGAGGCAGGAGGATCGCTTGAGGCCAGGAATTTAAGACCAACCTGAGCCCGGAGCGAGACCTCATCTCTACAAAAAATACAAAAATTAGCCAGGTGTGGTGGTCCATGCCTGTAATCCCAGCTACCTGGGAGGCTGAGGCAGGAGGATCACTTGAGCCCAGGAGTTTGAGGTTGCTGTGAGCTATGATGACACCACTGTACTCCAGCCTGGGTGACAGAGCAAGATCCTGTCTCAAAACAAAAGACAAAACAAAATAAAACAAAAAGCCCAGCAATGACAGGAACAGCAGTCTCTAGTCAGTCATTCAAAAGCCCCAGCCCCATAGTAATCAGCTGTCCTGCCTGTGCCTGCTGCCGTTTGCCAGGTGACCCCCACGTGGCATACTGTCCCACTCTCCTTCTCTGCCTTTGCTTCTGCGCCCCTCCCCTGCGCCCCCTGAGTCTCCAACCCGTCCTGGCATATTTTAAACGGCGTGTTGTTTACAGTCGCTCTGTTACCTTCCTGGTTTCTTTCTGCGACTGCCTCACCCATTACTGTAGCGTCGTGTATGTGACTTTGGTTTTCCAGGGGACCAAATCTGGCCCCAATTCCAAAACAGCTTTTCAGTTTAGAAGCCCAAGAACATTCAAGTCCAATCGCTGTGTCTCTTTGCGCATTTTCATGAGAGGCGCCTTTGAGGCAGGGGTCTCCCTTTCGTGTGCCCCGCTGCGGCCCCTTGCCTGGGAAGCGAGCCACGGCCAGTCGCACGGGTCATCCCCGTGTAGAAGCTCACACACAGCTTCTCATTTTTTTCATTATCTTATTTTTCTTACAGCCCCCTCTGGTTCTTAATCTTAAATCTTTTGGGTAGTGCTTTTGGGTTGAAAGTCATTTGTGTACTTGTAAATACCCAAGCGCTGATCTTCAGACAGCCTTGGTTTGCTCCACTGTGATATCCGAGTCTGACATTTTTCTGTCACACTGTGAAGCACTCACAGCCTTGTCTCATGGGATCCGCGTCCGTTTGATCTGCGGACACCTCCCTTCTTTTTTGGCCCTGCTAGCTCTCGCCTCATCCCTGTCCCTCGTCCCTTGTCCCTTGCAGCACCTGAAGTCCCGCTAATTAATTCTCCAGTTTCTCCTCTGCTCCTGTCCCCACTCTCCGCAGATTTAGCTACTCACTGCTCAGGCGCGCGTGCCAGCTCGGGCCCACGTCCACACCTGTGCGTCCGGTGGCCTGTCGTAGTTCTCTGCTCTGTCACCCTGCAGGCATCGCAAGTTTAGTATGTTCCAGCCTGAAATCACTGTTCCCCCCAATTTCCAAACCTCCGCCTCTTCTGTTCCCCGTGCCGACCCACGTCGACCGCGTTCCCACGCAGCTGCCCGAATTGGGAACCATCTTGCAGCCTTTCTCCTCCTTCGTCCCCTGTCCCAGATGTGGCTTAGTCTCACCCACGCCGCACCTTCGCCGCTCTCTCACATCTGTTCCTTCCTTCATTTCACTTCCACGTCCCCCGCGTCCCAGGTCCAGGCCTTCGTGTTGTGTCTCAGCCGCAGTAGCCTCCTGGTCGCCCTCCGTCCTCCGTCCTCCCCCAGCTCCCTTTGGGAAATGACAGTCTGATCACATTACTTTGCCCAAAATAACAATTCCCCGTCACCTTCCCGATGAAGCCCAGACTCCAGCCTGGAATAGCCTTTCTTGTCTTGTGGGCAGCAAGTTCCTCTTTTGTTCTTTATTTTCTTTCTATGTTTGTTTCTGTGAAGGTTTCTCTGATCACTCCAGGTCAAACATTCACTTAGTGCCCACTCCTTGTGAATTGGGTTCTTAATTAATGAATTGTATTTTCTAGCTTTATTGTATAATTGACAAATGAAAATTACATATATTTACAGTAGACAACAAGATGTGTACGTTGTGACATATTTGCCACAGTCAAACTCAGTGACAAATCCATCACCCCACAGAGTTGCCTTTTGTTTTTTGTTTTGTGGTGAGAACATTTAAGGTTTACTCTCTTAGCAAATTTCAAGTATGCATTAGAGTATTATAATATAATGTCACCATGCTGTCCATTAGATCTGCAGAACTTGCCCCTTCTGCATGCCCGAAACTCCTTTGCAAATTGATTGTATCCCTTATATATGACCTGCACCAATTGGTGTTGGTTTATTTAGTTGTCCTTCCTCCTAAGCAAGGAGCGCTGGTGGTCCAGGACCATGCCCTTTCCATCTTTGTATCCATAGAGACTAGAACAACATCACATACGTCAGAGGCAGTAACAAAATATTTACTGATTAAATATTCACAAGTTACTTTAATTATTGAATGCTGCTTGTTGAGAGGAATGGATGTTTGGCTCCCTGACAGTATGCCCAGGGAGGAAAAGTATTGACAAATGAGGATAATTATTTCTCCTTCACATTGTCTCCACTTTCCCTCTTATCTCTACATGTTCTCGAAGCTCTCTCCCCACTTGAAGATAAACCCTGATTTGCTCCCAACATCCCAGAGGATTGTTGGCATGAAGGGGAACACACAGACTCCAGATTAAGAGAAGACCGGTTCTTGGTTTTCTCAGCTGTGAAATGGACATGCTGAGATGATGGTTGGGAAGTGCCTGAGCCATCGTCTGGCGCACTGAGGAGCTCAGTGTGTGTTCTCTCTCTCCTTCTTAGCCTTGGTCCAAGCAGGATAGATTGGTCATAAACCTGCTGTCCTGTTGTCTGTCTTTCGTTCAACCCTTCTTGTCTTGTGGCTGTTAAAACCTTGGACTCCAGAAATAGAGGGAAATATTTTAACTCCACGCATCTAATAATACTATTAAGAATGTTTTATGTTAACAAAAAGAGTGAGAGACACTGACAAAAAAATAATAATGAGACATCAGAGGCACAGAGTAGCTAAATTTTTGAAAGGGAGAGGAGAGAAGAGACAGGAAACAAAATCAATTAGGTGAGATGGTCTAACACAGACAGAAGGAAGTGAAAGTATGGATTTCTCTTTTTTTTCGTAGTGAGTATCATCACCATATACTATGTCAGCTAAAATCCCTGTCTCCCTAGATAAGAGACTCTCACTGGGTGACCAGCCAGCATATTATTTGCATTTTCGAAGGTTTGAGTTTCACTCCCCTTCATGGCAGAAGCCTCCTAGGAGAGGAGATTCATTTATTTCTGTTTATACACTCACCTTCTCCACACCTTCTTAGGCTTCACTGCAACAAACATGTCTAATATTCGTTCTAAAGCTTTTTCTTATAAAGGACATTTAAATGTAAACGTTTAATGATAATGACATTGACTGGACCTATTTGTGAAATGCATTATATGTTCTATCTATACTATACTTCTGTATTCAGGCCAGTTTGCATAAATATTCACTTGATTGCATGTGAGTTTGTTATATACACTTAAAAGTGTATTGCTTTTCTATCTCCTATTTTATATCTTCCTTCTAGGCTGCTCATCTCTGGCCTCTTTTAGATATTTACAACATACGCTTTAACATTTTACAACATTTTACATTTTACAACATTTTACATATGCTTTAACATTTTACAACATATGCTTTAACATTCTGCTACTCAGACGATCTTGGTCCCCTTGATAATGGCTTCTCCCAAATTTTTGTTTTTAAAATAATTTCCCACAAACCCTTTTTTCACCCATACTGTAACTGTTTTCATTTCTTCCCCAAAGTCTTGACTAACTATAAAAGCCTTTCAGAAACAGGTATTGTCTGTTAGGCACATTTTAATACCATCTCACTTTCCTTTCTTGAATTTATTCGTTCATTCAACAAATACTTATTGGGCACAGGCACGTGCCTGGAATCATTCCAGTGTTGGAGAAATAGCAATGAACAAATCCTCTGCCCTCATAGAAGTCACATCCTAGTGGAGAGACAGACCACAAACAAAATAAACTACATGTACACACACTACCAAGAACAAATCCTATCTCCACTTCAAACAACACCCTCTTCCTTCCCAGTCTTTTAGAATAGATCGGGTGGAAATGGACATCAATGGAATAGATTCCTTTTAGCGCTGAACTCCTTGACTTTCTTATCTTTATCATTCATGTGGAATGTATCGAATGCCATCTAGTATTGTGATTATTTCCCACCTACCAGAACCTTCCTGCTTAGACTGAAACCCCAAGCGGGCTGGACTTGTACCTCTCCCACCAGCCTTGTCCTATAATTTATATATCTAAAAACCTGATGGTATCAAAAAGGGAACATGTGATTAAAGTGATTTGCAAGTGTCAAGACACAATGTAGATCCAGCCAAATATTCTATATATTTACCTGTTCTCCCCTTCATCCACCTGTGAATGTAGAAAAATATCCTTAGGGTTGGGGATCCCACAGTAAACTCCTGTTCTCTGAGATCATTCTACTAAAGTCTCTGCAGGAAAGGGAAACGATCTACCGTCTTTCATCATAAACCGCTGCTCTTTCTGAAGATTAATTTTACAGGAGTTAATTTTATAATTTCCAAGTGTCTGTTTCCATCTTGATTTAGAAATGAAATTCATTTAAGTATTGAAGCCCTTAATACAACCTGGCAGCCTGCATGGGCAAGAAATCCAAAAGAAATGCTTCTATTTATAGCAGCAGGAAACAATTCAGGAGTTCAGTAAATTATCTCTTTTTAATCACTCGAGAAGATTGTCCCCCCCCCCCGAAGGTGTTCCAGATATTAGCTCCTCCGTGCCAAATGACTCTTTCTGCTTACATCAGGCAGCACACTCAGTGAGAGATAGCCCTGCTTCTGTCTTGTGGGTGGCTCTCAGCAGTAACGGGAGCTGAGGTCTCCAGTCTCCTAAAGCTACCTTGCAATTTTAGAACCCAGGCAAACCTGGCTACACTTTCTGCAGTTCCAATTGACATTCATAGTGCTAGTTTCCAGTTTACTAAAAACTATATATATGAAGGTGTCCAATTTATTTATTTTTTTTAAAAAACGAAAGAGGTTAAGATGATATATCTGGGAAATCTTAAGTTTTGCTTAGAGAGTTTATCATAATGTATGATTGGTATATTTGCTAATACAGGATTGGTATCTCCTTTGCTTAGCTGCAACAAATATAATATTTAATTAGAAAATAGAAAGCTAGTAGTGAAAGTAAAATCATAACCCTCACACAAATATAAAATGAAAATGTGGCAAGGTCTATGTTATTTTTTCAAATTAACATGCCATAAAATGGACTTTTATGTACAATTCTGTGGGTTTTAGCAGAAGTAGAGATTTGTGTAACCATCCTGGATACCAAACATGATCAGGATACAAAACAGTTCTGTCACCCCAGAAACCCTCACCCCCTGTGCTCTGTGATCTGCTCTCTGTCACTGTAGAGTAGCGTCTTGGGGATGCCACGCAATTGGGATCACATAGTGTGTCACCTTTGACACTGGCTTTTCCACTCAACACAGTGCCTTTGAGATTCTCCAAATTGTTTTTTGTATCAACATTTTATTTCTTTTTATTCCTGAGAGGGGTTTCGTTATATGGATGTACCTGTTGAAAGACATTTGAGTTGTTTCTGGTGATTATGAATAGAGCTGCTATAAACATTCACGTAGAGGTCTTTGTGTGAATGTTAATTTGCATTTCTCTAGGGTGCATAGCTAGGAGTGGGATTTCTGGGTCACTTAATAACTCTGTAAGACGCTACCAAACTTTTCTACAGTAGCAATAGCATTTTGCCTTCTCACCAGCAGTATGTAAGAGTTCCAAGTATTCCACATCCCTATCGGCACTTGGTATTTTTGGTATTTTTTTTTAGTCATTCTAATATGTAAACAGTGGCATCTCATCGTGGTTTTAATTTGCATTTCCCTAATAGCTGATGGTGTTGAACGTTTTTTGTGTGCTTGTTTGCCATCCTTATATCCTCTGTGGGGAAGTGTCTGTTCAAATCTTTTGCCCATTTTTTGAATTTGGCTGTTGGCTTTTTCACTGTTCAGTCTTCAGAGTTCTTTGTATATCTTGGATGTGAGTCCTTTGTGGGCTGTGAGGCTTGCAAACATTTTCTCCCAGTCTGTTCTTTGGCTTTTCATTCTCTTAGCAGTTATCTTTCTCAGAGCAAAAGTTTTAATTTTGATGAAGTCCAGTTTATCAAATTTTTCTTTTATGGATTTTATTTTTGTTATCATATCTAAAAACTCTTTGCCTAATCCCAGATCAAGAAGATTTCCACCTCTGTTCTTTTCTAAAAATTGTATTCTTTAGGTTTTATTTTTAGATCTAGCATGCATTTTTAGTTCATATTTTTAATAGGGTGTGAGGCTTAGGTTAAAGTTCAGTTTGCATATGGATGTCCAGTTGTTCCAGTAACACTTGCTGAAAAGCAACATTTTCTCCCTTGAATTGTCTTTGTGCCTTTGTCAAAAATCACTTGGTTACTTCCTGCAGGTCAAGATGGCATAGACTAGTTTTTCTCTGCTCCTCCCTGCTAAATAAAATTGTTAACCCTGGAAATAATGCAAGAGGCAACCAAAGGGGAACTTCAGAGGTGGTAAGAAGAAGATGAACTGGTTGGGGACCCCAGGACTGGAGGAACAAGACAGCAGCAAGACATCTTATGTATTCCCCAGCCTAATGGAAGGTTCCCCAGCCTAGCAAGAGAAAGCAGCTAGTAGTCCCTCTGACCATAGCCAGAAAGCCCAGTGACACTGACAAAGGTGTTGATTGGAGCCCCACTAATGCGTAAGTGGCCAGGATAAGCAAACTCCTCTTCTGCTAGCCAGAGACTCCTTCTCTGTCCCCATCCTAACACCCACCCTTGCCAAGAGATACTGAGGCAGGTGGCAACACTATCAAGAGGGACCTGGCCACAGCATGTCCCAGCAAGCCTGAGATTCACTCCCTCCCCCACAACCAAGACACTGGGGTGGCAAGAGGCACCAGAAAAAGGGACCCTGCCTAGCACAGGAAGGGGCCAGCCTAGGAAGCTGCCTTATCTCAATAGGCCTGAGGTCCCCTCTCCCACCAGGGGACATTGGGCAGGTGGGGTAGCTGGTAAGAGGAACAGTAAGTAGCCTGGTACAGAATGCTCCTTGTCCCATGGACCTGAGACTACCCTCCCCCAATGAGAGACACGGGGTAGGGAATCAGAGGGAGGATCCCGCCAAAAGTGTCCTGCCATGAAGTGCTATCCATCTGACACAGCTGGGGGAGCCAGCCACGACAAGCCTCTGTCTAGGGAAGCCTCTCTGTCCCTGCAGGCCTGGGACACCCATCCCTCACATAGAGAGGCCCGGAACAGGGAAACCCCTTCTCTCCCTTCAGACAGCACCAGCAGGGAGGAGTGGGAGTCCCAACAGAACTAGTTAAACCAAGCAGATACCTCCCTCCCCTAAAAACCATATATAAATACACATATATATACACACACACTGAAAGGCTCTGAAAATTAAGCTGTCATCGGAATCAAAACCACA
>VSMD01028789.1:0-17712 GCA_008750895.1 Mirza zaza
GCTGTGGATACAGCCCAAGTGCCCATCAATCCAAGAATGGATTAATAAAATGTGGTATATGTATACCATGGAGTACTATTCAGCTCTAAGAAACAATGGTGATATAGCACATCTTATATTGTCCTGGTTAGAGCTGGAACTCATACTACTAAGTGAAGTATCCCAAGAATGGAAAAACAAGCACCACATATACTCACCAGCAAACTGGTATTAACTGAGCAGCACCTAAGTGGACACATAGGTACTACAGTAATAGGGTATTGGGCAGGGGGGAGGGGGGAGGGGGGCGGGTATACACATACATAATGAGTCAGATGTGCACCATCTGGGGGATGGTCATGCTGGAAACTCAAACTTGTGGGGGGAGGGGGGAAAGGGCATTTATTGAAACCTTAAAATCTGTACTCCCATAATATGCTGAAATAAAAAAAAAACAAACTTAGACTGTTTCAAAGTCTCGATCAAACCAAGTAGCCTTTGGTCTTTCTGACAATGCCACCTGCTCCCTTAGGGTGTTATATTCGCCGTCCCATTCCATTGTAGATGCGCATCTGGAAGTTCGTCTCTTCCCTTTAGCGTCTTTGCCAGGCCTCAGTTGTCTGCCCTTTCACCTGATCAACCTGCTCCTGAACCCAAGATTTGGCTTAAGCCCGATGCAGCCTCCAGTGCTGCCCCTTGCTCAAGGCCAGCTGTTCCTTCCTCTTGTGGACAGGACTCTTCGGAAGCCCTTCCTCCCAGACAACCTGCTTGATCAGAGCACTGGAGACGGTCCCGCCTAGAGAAATCAACATCTCAGCATCTGCCGTAGTGCGGAGCATCCTCCTGGCTGGCCGGCAGCCCCGCCCCCGCGCCCACAGCACAGGGGTCCTCTGGGCACTCACGGCACACCCCTTCCCCCTAGCAACTGGTCCCACTGGCCTCAGAGCCTGCCCTTGCACACTCTTCCGAAGTGCTCAAAGTGACAACTACTTAATGTGGAAGAAAGTTGGAACGGAATTCTCTTCTCCTAGCCAGGGCTGCTTATCCTCTCCTTTCCAGATCTTCTGGAATCTTCTAGACTTCTAAAGACATCCGTTCCAACTCTTTGGTGGCTGTGTAACCAGTAGGAAAAATGCTAAGACAGAGAACGAGGTGGGGGACAAGGGAAGACGGCATGAGCAGAGGGGACTCTGTGCTGGCCCCAGGGCTGCAGAACCCACGGGGCGGGGTGGAGGTAGTGCCACCAGCTGCCACCCTCTGCAGGGCTCTCGGCTTTGCCCTGCGGGACTGGCCTGCCATCACTGCAGAGGTGATTAATAAGGACTTGGGGGCAAAATAGTTGCCACTGTCTCTTCAATTACCCCCAATCATCCCAAATGACATAACTAAACAAGACGTTTCACCAACTTAGGGTCAGCAATTGCGTGTTCCGTGAGAACTTCCTGGGCGATGGCCCCAAGGTAAGAGCCAGCTGCCGCACGGGGCAGCTCTGTCCCTGTTTTGGACTGGGCATAACACCTCTCTTGGCATCTAATTGGAACAGCGGGGGGAATCGAGGTAGGCAGCACATAATTCCCGGGTCTGGATGGGAGCCAGCCCGCCTTCCTCCTCGGGCTCCTCCACCAATGCCGCGCCTCTCCCGTGAGCTCCAACCAAGGCGGCTAATGAAATTAATTGGGAAACATAAACTGCTTATTAAAAGGTACTTACTCCGACTTGCTCTTTTATTAAAAGAAACCACCATCCTCTGACTTCAGTTATGTGCTTTCTCCGTGTTCTGTGGAATAATATTTTTCTTCTTCTGGAAACTCAGTGAAGACAGTGACATAAACGCCCCGCGCAGAGGCGGTCCACATGGCACCGTGACTTTGGCTCGGAACCAGACGTTCTCTCTGGTCTGATCTCCTGAGCCCTCTGTGCCTATTAAATAGCAGTTAAATCTTCATCCTCCTCTGTTAAGTTCTCGCATTAGGTCATGGCCGCTGTTTCCTAAGGCTCTGGGCTGCCTCTCACGGTGACCCTGACACTCCAGTCTCGGAATAGCCCAGCCCACGGGGTGGCCAATAAAGTCAGCAAGTGCCGGCCGTCTGATTCCCCCGGGCGAGGGATTCCCGGAGCGGCGCAGCCCGGAGCCGTGCAGATCACGTCATCTCAGTCGAGGCCATGCCCGAGGGGAGGGGAATTTCACTTCTGCGGAGACAATGCCGGGGTCGTTAGAATTTTACGACACCATCTCTGAAACAGTGCTCAATACGCGGAGGAGGGGCCTCAGGACTCGGAGCACCCGAGGGGGGAAGAGCCGCAGGACACCCACGCCAGCCTTCTGCTCGCTGGGGCCTCCCCGCTTGGGGCATGCGGGCAAGACACGGGCGTGGCCCTGGAGAGAGAACGTGGACCTCACATGGACATGAACGCTGTGCATTTCAAATTCATGCACTTATTTTCAAGATAAACATTTTCAGGATCTTTATGGAATTTGCTTAGAAGGATAAGTTCCTTAAAATTTCACACCACCACACAATTTTGGGGGGCAACACAGTGGACTGGCCTGGTTCTCCCATAACCTTGCTGGGGTGTTCCCCGAACGTGGCGTGGCCCTCAGAATGTCCATGCTGCTGCTACGATACAGATCCGTTGGTTCCGTCCCACCGTCCTAGCTTCTGCGTCTACAACAGGCAAAGTGGACGCCTCCCTCTCCCTCATTCTTTGAAGGATATTAGGAGGAACGGAGTAACATGCAACCTGTGCTCCTGATTCCTTAGAGAAAGACGCAGCAAAACACACCGCACCGTATCGCTCTATGTTGGACTGTGGGGAGGAAATGCTCAGAGGTCACCAGGACGTGCTCTCACCTGCTCCTCACCGCACCGGACCCTGACAAAGGCAGGAATGACTCTGCCTCCAGGGTTCACGTATGCAGGGCGTGCTGGACCGCCACGAGACACAGGTGCTGTAGGAAGCAGGGCTAGAAGACAGGGACATGCCAGCTTTCTTTACAAACTCAGGACATTATTTTTTAGGAGGAATCTGAGCCTTTATGGTCAAAAGAAAGACAAAGAGAACAAACACCCTGGACAGGAAGCGGCCTATACACATAGGAAGTATGTGTAATAATTACCTGGCCACCTGAGAACTAAATGAAAGTTCCCAATTGATTTAAATTTGTTGAAAAGCTTCTCTCACATGGCAGGCTCTGCCTTCTTGAGTATAGCACAGTCGATGATGGGTTCGACTTTCCAAAAATTCTTGAAGAAAATGATCCCTCTTGTAGTAACTTATGGTTTTGTGATGTAAATGCAGAAGGTATCAAAATTACCTGAATCTTTCCCTTTCCTATAACATATATTGAAACACATTCTTGATATGGAGCTACTTCCCACAGAGGCAAAAAACAACTGGAGTATGATTACGGAATCAATGTAATATTAAATAACATTATCGCAATACAAACGTTTGGAGAAGACAATTGCCTGTGTTAGCTAAGCAGGGCCTTCATTCCCATACATGTGATGATTATAATTTAAGAGGGACCAGAACGCAGAGCATCAGCGCAGACCGCATCAGGCAACCCTAGACAGCCATGGGCTGAGCGGATCCCGGGAAGCACGCGTAAGATTTCACAGATCAATTCAATTCCGAGAATGTGTGTCGCGTTTCTACAACAACAAGCAAGGCCCTGGGGCAGCGAGATGTCCCGATGTCTGAACTGCAGGTGCTCAGTCATGAACAAAGCGACCTGGGCTCTGAACAGCGTGCGAAGTCCCAGAGTGCAGAAGCAGCCGTGCCTGCCTTTACCTGGGAATCGGAAGAAGGCAGCGTAGAGGGAAGAGTATCTGAGCTGTGAGTCAATGCGTAAAAAATCGCCAGGAATTAAGGATCCGCATATTGCAGGCAGAAGCTGTACACACGGAGGGCAGCTCGAAAACTCCACCCCAGGTACCACTCCCACCACGCCCCCGTTTTGCAGTACTTGCTGCCCACATGGCTCCAACACGCAGTTTCTTCCTTCCTCCTCACCAGGGCTCTGGAAGGTGGGCAACAATTCTCCCATTTACAGGTAAGAAAGCTGTCGAAAGGGCTTGTGTAACTGGCTGAAGGACCAGCTGGGATTTGTACTGGCGTCTGCTTCCTGCTGAGATGTGGCTGTCCCCACGGATACAGTGGGCGCCAGTCGGCAGTGCGCAGACACAGCTCAAAATCCACCGGGGTTCAGAACTGCCTACTCACACGCGTCACTATAGATAGATTGCATAATGATAGATAGGAAATAGATATTTATAATATGCATGTCGAGGTATAATTTACATAAAATAAAGTGCACATATCTTCAGTGCATGCCTCAGTGGTCCTCAGGAGCTGTCCACATCCTGTAAGGACAGCCCGAGCAAGGCACGGAGCCCTGCCCGCACCCTGCAAGCTCCCCAGAGCCCTTCTCAGTCAGACCCCAAGAGCAGCCTTTTTCTGCTTCTTGTTACCACAGTTGCTTTGCCTGTCGTTGAAGGACATACAAATGGAATCATGTGTTTTCTTTGTTTCCGATACCTTTGGCTCAGCGTAACATTTTTGAAACTCATTCACATGGTTGAATGGTATCAGTAGTTTTCCTTTTTCTTGTGGAGTGGCGTTTCATGGCATGGGTATGCCACAATTGGGATTATCACTGCCATGTGGATGGGCGTAGGTGTTGTGTCCAGTTTGAGGGTTTTATGAGTAAGGCTGCTGTGAACATTTTTGTGAAGACTCAGCATGGGCGTATGTTTTTGTTTCTCTTGGGTAAATACCCAAGAGTGGGTTGTGGGGTCACGTGGGACAGGGATGTTGAGCTTGGAGAGACAGTGCTAGTTCTCCCAAGTGCTTCTGCCATTTCACTGTCCCTCAGGCGAGGTCTGCAAGTTTTGGTTGATGCATATTTTTGTCAGCATTGGTGTTGACAGGCTGTAGATTTTAGCCTTTCTGGTTATGTGTGAAGTGGTATCTCACTGCAGTGTAGTTTGCATTTTTCTGATGACTGGTGATTATTGGCCGTGTACTTCCTGACCATTCCAATATTCTTTTTTGTGTAATGTCTTTTCAAATCTTTTGTCCATTCTTATTGGCTTGTCTTTCTTTTTTATCATTAACTTGTAGGAATTCTTTATATCTTCTGGATACAAGAAAAATGTGGGAGGGGGACTTCCTCAGTTTCACAAACAGTATCTACAAAAATCCAGATATTACCAACGTTTTCTCCTACCCTGTGACTTTCTTAACAGGGCCTTTATGAGAAAAAATTGTAATTTTTATGTAGTCTAGTCGATTATTTTTTCTAGTCAGTGCCTTTTGTGTCCTCTATAAGAAATTTTTGTCTATCCAAAAGTCATGAAGGTCTTCGCCTATGTTGACATTTAGAAGACTGATGATTCCAGCTTTTCTGATTAGTTCTATGATCCAACTTGAATTAATTTTTGAGGTTAATTTTTTTCCCCGTACAACTTTCCATTTGTTCCAGCATCACTTACTGAAAAGACTTTCCTTTCCCCAATGAAGTGCCTTGACATCTTTGTCAAAAATTAATTACCAAATATATTTTATTCTAATTCTGATCCCTCTATTCTGTTCCATAGATGTATTTGTCTACCTCTTTCTCAAAACTATTAATAGATTAACTTAGCTTACTAGTTTGTCTTGGAACCAGGAAGTATAATTCTTCCAACTTGACTCTTCTTTTTTGAGATTGTTTTGGTTAGGCTAAATCTTTCACACTGCCATGTAAATTTTAGAATCAGATTTTTAATTTTTACCAAAAATGTATACACTTATAGGAATTTTCTATAGAATTAAAGAAATTTCATAGATATTGGATTGAATCTATAGATAATTTGAAGGATATGGATATCTTGACATTATGTCTTCCAATTTGTAAACATGGTACATCTTTCTATTTACTTAGGTCTTTTTGAACTTCTCTAAGCAATACAGACTGAGTATCCATTATCCAAAATGCTTGTGACCAGAACTATTTTGGCTAAAGGGGGCTGGGAGGGTCTTTTTTCCTTGGGGACTCTAAAAAAACAGCGTCTTATGTGGCTGTTTTTTTTTTTTTTTTTTTTTTACTGCAACATATCACCTGAGGTCAGGTGTGGAATTTTCAAACTCAAAACATTTCGGATTTTGGAGCATTTCTGATTGTGTATTTTCAGATTAGGAATGCTCAACCAACCTGTATCTTATAATTTCAATGTAGAGGTTGTGACAACTTTTTATCACTTTTATTCCTAGGTATTTAATAATTTTGATGCCACTTTACATGGCATATTTTTAAATTTCATTTTATGATTGCTCATTGCTGGTATATAGAAATACAATTGATTTGTGCATGTTGACTTTGTATACCAGGGCTCTGTTAAATTCATTTATTAGTTTTGGTAGGTTTGTTTTCGGTAAATTCCTCAGAGTTTTCTAACCCATAATCATGGCATCTGCAAATAATGACAGTTTTACTTCTTTTCCAAACTTTATATTTTTTATTCATTTCATCATTTTTTTTTCCTGGCTAGAACTTCCAGTACCATGTTGAGTAGGAATGATAAAATCAATCATCCTTGTCTTATTCCAAACCCTAGGGAGAAAGCACTCAATATTTCAACATTAAGTACATGTTTGCTGTGGGACTGCTGCAGACACTCTTTATGAAATTGAGGAAATGCCCTATTTTCCTAGTTTGTTTTTTACTCATAAAAAAATTTGTCATATGCTTTCTCTATATCTGAGTTGGTTATATGATTTTTTGGACTTTTAATGTGGTAAATTATATTTATTAATTTTCAAATATTGTACCAACCTTGCAGTGGTGAGATAAATGCCACTTGGCCATTACATATTATTTTTTTTAATGTTGCTGCCTTCAGTCTGCCAATATTTAGTTAAGGATTTTTGCATCTACCTATGTTCATGACAAATATCGACTTATAATTTCTTTGTCTTGCAGTGTCTGTCAGGGCTTGATATTGGGGTTACCCTAAACTCACAGAATGAAAAAGCTGGGTGGCACTCCCTCCTAATTTGTCTCCTGAGGTTGTGTAAGATGGGAATTAGTTCATATTTTACAAATCCTAAAATGTACATTTTAATATCTCTGCCATTATAATCACTGAGTGTCATGAAGGGTTTTTCTTAGTCATACCCAAAATGCTGTTATGCCATAAAATTGATGGCCACTAATGGCAGTAAAACATAGTATTAAATTAAAACACTGGTCCCTTGAAATAAAACCTTTTCTCTTAACCAATCCCTAACCAGTAGACATTTTTGTCCTTTGAGTTTTGCAGTAGATAGTCAAAAAATAAGATTTACACGTAAACATTTGTGTGTGTATGTGTGTGTGCATATCTTGTTTTATAATTTATGGATTTTAACCTCTTCAGAGCCACTTTAATAATATTTTCCTGATAATAAATTGATTTATGTTTATTATAGAATTAAAAAAAAAGGAAAACATAAAAAAAAATAAAAATTACTACAACCCCACCACTCGATATGCTATTCTTAATATTCTGATCAATTTCCTTCCAATCCCTTTGACATAAGTATGACCTGTGGGTGTGTGAGTGAGACAGAGAGAGAAGTGTGCACGAGTGTGTGCCTAGTAATTAGAACCCCAGAGCCTGAGGCAGCACAGGGGAACAAGAAGGAAGATTCCTGGGGGCACTGCGTCGTGTTCGTAAGAGTTGTACTGGAGATATGAGTGTTAGGTTAAAAGAACGAAGAAGGAATTAGACATAGGGGTGTAACTAAAGTAAAAGCAAATAAAATTACTCTACATGCCCCAGTAAGTGTGCAGGAATGAAGAGCAGCTAGCAATTCTAGCCTTTAAAAAAAGAACTAGTTAGCCGGCCTTTGAAGTAGCTGAGCAGTGCCACCTTGCAAAGGAGCAAACAAGGTCTCTGGGTTACACGGGACTCACAAACACTGAACGCACCTCCAGCATTGAAGGGCCCTGTGCTGCTGGATTTTCCCCTCACAAGGCTAACTTACAAGGAAACGAACGGGCTGTCCTGGAATCTGGCTTTGCCAAATCTGATTCCGAGTCTGGCTAAGTGGTGGCCGCTCCGACAGGCTTTCCAGCTGGTCATCCATCACGCGCGCAGGCACCAGGGCAGAAGCATACTTGTGTGCTGGCCGCCTAACCTGTGATGATAGACGGGCAGCCTTCGCTTTGATGTTCCACTCTTGTGCATTTTCACATGTGTGAGGTTACTCAACGCGGCGAGCCGTGGACTTAAGAGGTAGACCTTTTAAACCAGCTTCAAAACATCCCACGGTTTCTGACACTGGAAGAGAATGTCGGTGCAGACATCTGCCTGGTATGAAGGTATTTGTTTTAAATCCTAAGGGAAGTTCTTTTCGCTTACTTTTCAGTTCACAAATTAGCAGATACTCACTTCCTAAGAACGGTCGGTCGTGTGATGATGCTCTATGGCAGGAATTTTGGTAGGATTGTGCAGGCTGAAAAATACCTTAGTCGACTGAAGTGCAAATGGATGGGATTTGAAACATCCAATCAGCACGACCTAGCTCAGCTGAGAGAGAATTGAGGAGGACACTGTCTCACCCGACACATCAGTAATACACCCACGACGCCAAAGCCACATCACGGAAAGCACGCACGGCAGGTGGGGTCTCAGTGGAAACCCACCCAGCTCTTCAGCAGCATTAGTGAGTGCTGAGGGTTGACAAGATGCTCCAGGGCCAGAATAGTGAGCGCTGGAGTAATTCAATCAATTTCTGGACCCAATTATGGCTCCTAATTTGCTCTGGGAATAGTTTTCAGACATGGGCAGTGCACAGTATTTGGTGCAACTGGGCTTGGGGGACAGTTAATTAGCAAGCACAAATGATGTCTTCGTATCGTTTGTCTGGTCCGAGGAAACCGGAGGCACTGCCACCTCTCAGTCTTGATGGACAAACCGAATTCAGAGGTAGAAAGTCCGAATGCAAAAGTTGGCGTGTCCGATGCGAAGTCCCAGGTGCCCTTTCTTCATCACCCTCAGCACGGCACGCATCACAAAGGTGAGAGGGACCCCCCAACCCCGGGAAGCCCTGCAGAAAAAGTGGGTTTGATGTGGGAAATGATACCAGTGGCGCTGGATGACTGTCCTCCAGCAACATGATGACACGTGGAACACTTCCCCTGTATAGCAGAAAATGATGCGAACAAGAAAGCAAACCAAACCCCGGTGCAGAGAAGCCACCCACACGGCACCCACTGTCTGTCCTGGCCCTGACGGTGCGAGGAGACAGGGATGCGGGAATGAAGAAGAAATGCCTTCTGCATTTGAAGAGCCTCTCAGTCTAGGGCAACAGTCAGCACAATAGCCAGGTAGCCCATGATTATTTACATTTCTTTTTTTTTTTCCCTCATTTTTTTTTTTTAGAAATGAATAAATCCATGGCTGGCATAAAACAATTAATGAGGTAACTTTAACTGCAGATAATTAGATCTTTCAACATTCACTTAACTATTTTTCAGACCTATGTCTGCAATTCTAGTGGATTGAATGACCCCCAATATGCAGAATTTTAACAAATTAAGGATACCCTTTCATTTCATTTTAGTCCCTTTGGCATCCCTTGCATAGTATCCCAGGTCTTTATCTTATTTAATAAGCTTTTGAGAGAGAATAAAACTATAGAATAAAGAGACATAACAGGTGCCATAAATGCTTTCCCACCGAAAAAAAAAAAAACTCTAAAATGCAGAAGTGATTTGTGTACAGATTATGTCCCTCAAAACTGCTGAATTCGTTATTTCCAAGTGAACAACAACAACAAAAAAACTCTTGAGTGTTTTGAAGTTAGAATTTTTTTTCTTTCTAGTATTTCTGTCTGTTTATATTGTCAACAACCAAAGACCTTTTATGCGGTCATTGCTCTTGTTAGCAGCAGCCTGGAATTACCCACAGCAAAGGCCATTTCTCTTCCCCGTCACCAGGCAGTGGGGCATACATAGGATTTTCACCGTCTGGCACAGAGAGAAGAGATTTAACTTACTCGAGCGCTTGTCAGCACCTCCAGAGCGTGTTCTGCGTGCCTCTGACTCAACCCGGGACAAAGACCTGCAGTCGTCCCCGGGTCCTGCAACATAGCATGGCAAGTGACGTCCCAAATAGCTAAAAACAAGACTAAAACATGTATTAGAACATGGCATCATCCAAAGAGTTGAATGCTTTTCTAAAAATGTAAATACCGTGAGCAAAGACATTTCAGTCCTAATGATTTCACATTGTATTAACATATACTACAAACTATGAGGATCAAAGAGATAGGTTATGCCTTTTTTTTATCCTGAACATCTGTCCGACACAAAAGCCGTGGAATCCTTAATAGAAAAATCAAGTCCTTTCAGAAATGGAGAAAATTGAACATAACCTAGAAGCTATTTTTTACCCCCTCAGAGTCCTTTAAACAAAGATTAAAAGAAAGATGCTATAAAAATGTTTTTGACATTTCCCATTTTTAAATATAAACACATTGATGTATTTTTTAATACTATAAAACAGATAAAAGAGAGAGTAATATTTTTAAAGGGCGGAATACTTTCTGCTAAAGTAAACAAAACAAAAGAGCTGTCCAGGAAGTCAAAAGTTATTATCCATGAGAAGGAGCATGCTTTTTTCATTACAGAAACAAGCAGGTCCAAATGCATGAGACATGTGATGTCCAAAGTCTGAGTGAGTGCTCGCCGCTGCTTTGAACTGCACATCGAGGGCTCCGTCCCAGGCCGTCCCCCCCGCAGGGACAGCTGGCAGTCACTGCCCGTGAAGCAAATGAGGGCTGCTCGACACAGACTGCAGGTGAAAAGGAGAATGTCGTTCTCCAGGCCCTGCTTCCTAGCATACCCGCGCGCACACACAGACACACACACACACACACACACGCACGCACACACACACTCCTCCTTAACCACTCCACAACGCCTAAGTTTCTAAATAGACGCCTCACCTTCTAAATAGAAACAGCACGTGCCAATGACTAGGTGTTCTTCCACCTTGGACCTCAACTTCCTCGCCTGGAAAGTGGGCATGCACAGTCCCCCCTGGCTGTCACCGCTGTTGGGACTAGAAACGCCATGCAAAACTGCAGCCATCGTCCGGCAGAGAATGGGAGCAAGCAAATGTCTCTATCTTTCATTACCCAGTTTTCCCTTCCTCTAGTGCAGCACGACTCCTCACAGGGAAGCGCTCCATCGTCAGCGACCACGAAAGCCCCCCAGGTCCCTGCAGCGTTCGCCCCACGCACAGGCACGAAGACCACGGCGAGAGAAGCGGCGTGGGAGGCCCCACCGGGCTTGGAGAGCCGTGTCTCAGCACTCTGGATTTGGCCCGAGGTGAGAACTCTGCTCATTAAGGTAAAATGTACTTGACGCTGTCCCGACCAAATGAAACCCTTTTCTGCAGAGCCAGTACACGCTCTACCATACACAGTGTCCTTGGGGGAAGAAACGTGCATGTGAAGCGCATTATGTGGTCTTCATGACGTCAGCCCTTCACAATGTGCTCGTGTCTCCATTTCCACGGCGGCCAAGATCTAAGCCGGCATGGACTTAGCCGCCAAGGCTTCACGTTCACTGTATGAGCTGTATGCTTTGTAAGCAGCCTGCCCTGAGCAGTCTCAGGGTGATTACACAGGACGGAATGTGCACATGCAAACACATACGTGCACGGACGCACGCACACCCGGCACCACACTCGGCACACACAGTCGGCACTGTGGAGGTTTAAAATCGTCGGAGTAGTGCTCTTTGATGTACACACACCATGTTGCATCCATCCACTCATGAATTGATGGGCATTGGGTTGATTCCACGTCTTTGCAACTGTGAATTGTGCCCACACCTTTTGCAACAATCTGCATGGAACTGGAGACCATTCTCCTAAGTGAGGCATTGCAAGAATGGAAAAACAAACCCCTAATGTGCTCACTGCTAAGTTGGAACTAGCTGATGAGTATGCAAGTACATAGAGGGAAATAAAATTCAGTGGCGAGCAACTGGGGGTGGGGAAGAGGGGAGGGGAATAAACCAACCTAATGAGTACTATGGACACTATTTGGGTGACGGGCACACCTATAGCCAAGACTCAATCATTACAAAAATGATCCATGTAACCTAAAACATTTGTATGCCGTTAATATTTTGAAATGATAATAAATTAATTAATGAATAAAATTGACAGAGCACGTTTGACATCATCTCTTATTGTTCAGAGAGTTCACGATTCCTTTCCCACCAATCACTGCAGGTTCGAAAGTCCCACGGTCTTCATGATGAGTTCTGCGCTGAGAGGTGTGGAGATTGTGGGGTCAGGCGAGGCTGAGCACGGGAAGCCGAAACTCACGGAGGACTGACCGGCGCCTGGCTTTGGGTGGTTAGAGGGTAGGGAGTTAGACATTGTAATTAGGTGCTAAATAAAATACAGCTCTCAATTAATCATTTGTTTTAGGTATCTGTTTATCCATAAATATAAAAAAGGAACTTGCTGTGTCCATCGGGGATTCCAAGCACTGTGTCTCTGAGACCGGCAGTCAGACTCTGCTCAGACTCTTTCGCTCCGGAGAGCGGCCAGTGGCTTGTCCCACGGCGGCTGACCCGGACTTGCCACATCCATGCTCAGCATCGACAGTGGGCTTACCCTTCGTGGCTTTCTGTGGCCTTCAGAGTGCAGTCCTCCGTCCCACGTGGCCAGGGTAGCCTCTGCGGCCGGCCACGTGCCCGCCAGCCTCATCCTCCACTGCCTCCTTTCCTTTGTTTTACCTGCTGTCGCCTCACCCTCAACACATTTCTACTTGTGGTTTCCACCCCGGCTGAAGGCCCTGTCTCCACATTTCCACCAGGCAAAAACTATACTTTTTTCTAAGAACCGTCTCAAATGCCACCTTTCTCACCTTTGTCACCTCACTTCCTTGGGGATAGGACCAAGCAGGGAAATGCCAAGCAGGGCAAAAGCCCCCGGCACAGGAAGCCAAGAGGGGAGGCCGGGTTACTCTTGCTTGAGGTGTGGTGTATAACAGGACGCAGCCCCTGAAATGAAACGACAGCTGGGGGAAAGTCCTGCCCAAGCCGCAGGGCGTGATGCTCACAGACAGAAGCGGCCAGAAGCTCCCCGTTTGCTGTAGACCGAAGGTGTGTGTCCCCCCAGAATGCATCTGTAGAAATGCTAATCCCCCATGTGATGGTGTTGGAGGTGGGACCTTTGGGAGGTAACTGAGGTTAGATGAGGTCATGAGGGTGGAGCCCCGTGATGGGACCGGTGTCCTTATATAAACAGAAGGAGACGTGCGATTCCTTCCTCTGCGTGCAGCCACCAAGGAAGGCCATGTGAGGACATGCCCCAGAGGAGGCCCTCCCCAGATCCGGCCCATGCAGGCTGCCTGACCTGCAAAACCAGGAGAAACAGACGCTGTTTGAGTCACGCAGTCCGTGGTGATGTGTGACGGCAGTCCGAGCTGACTAAGACACTTCCTACTCTGTCCCTGGTGTGGCGAGGCGAGTGACATGCCACCTGTGTCTTTGGGGGCAGAGACCTGGTACACCGAGTGTGCTCGATGAATATTTATAGAGTTTCTATTCCTAACTGGGGACCCTGCCACAGACATAGTGGTGACGAAGCACAGTCCTTCCTCTGGAGGAACTCTAGGTCTCAAGAAGAGAGGAAGATGTGAACAGGTCGTTATGCTACGATGGTCCTCTGCCACTACAGACGTGGAAGGAAAGAGCTCTGAGGCACAGCCACCGTCGAGTGAGGCTGGGTACAAAAGGACTCGGGCTGGGTGGCCTTTAAGTATGAACCGAGTGGGGCTGGACGGACACCAGTGGGAGGAGGACAGGGAGATGGGCGGGACAGCAGCCTGCCCAGAGAGGACAGGAAGATGCCCGTGCCAGGCATGGGGCCCACGCGGTGCCACACTGGGACAGGGCCGGTTACAAGGGTCTGCGAACGTCTGTTGGGGACATGTGAGTGGCAGCTCCAAGACATGAAGGAGTCTTGCACAGAAAACCGTGTGGCTCATTCTGCATTTAGAGGAATCACTGAGAATCAAGAAGGGGCAGGCGCAAAAGATACTTAAGGGACAAACATTACAGTCCTTGATACGGAGAACTGAGGAGAGGGAAGGATAGAGAATGACTCTAAGGTTTCTAGCTCAGGTTGTCGGGTGCTTGGTAACAGCACTAAGCAAGGTCAGGTGTCCAGGTGGCACCGGCCGTGGAATGGATGACAAGGGGCCCACAGGTGGTCCAGGTGGCCGTGTCATGAGGAGGGCGGGACAAGGCAGGGCAAGTGCTCAGGAGTCATCAGGAAATAGACAGTGGTCAAGGTGCAATAGCACCTCCGCCACCACTAGAGGAGGGTGTGGTGAGTGTGACGGCTGTAAGGTCGAGGCTAGAACGGGGGGACTGCCAGCATTTAAGGAGGAATCAGAGATGTCTGAAAGCATCAACTGCCATTACTCCTAAATTCACAAGACAACTAAGCACAGAGCCTTACAAATATTTGCAATTATTTACAGGTGGGAGGGAAGGGACAGGTATATACATACATAATGAGTGAGATGTATACCGTCTGGGGGATGGTCACGCTTGAAGCTCAGACTTGTGGGGGGAGGAGGGCAAGGGCATTATACACAACCTTAAAATTTGTACCTCCATAATATGCTGAAATAAAAAATTAAATAAAAATAACCCAAAGTTTATTAAGTGCCTACTGTGTGAGCAGTGCTGTGTTAAGTGCGGTGACCTAGGGGTGCAGATCATCATGATGATCTGTTAGAAATGCGCTCCGTGTCAAAGGAGCCTCTGGCAGAGAGGGACACATGGACGTGCACCAACATGCAAGGGCAGGGCCAGCCGAGGACCTGGTGAGGAGAGAGGGGCAGACCCACACGTGGCAACGCTGGGACGGCCGTGAATTGAACTTGGAGCCAAACTGGAAGATGAATGAATGTTTCCATGGAGAGAGGGCTTCACGGAGCCGTGGTGAGGATGACGGGGAGACAGAAGGTCAGGGAGAAGAAGGCTACATGTGTGTCTCTGGTCGGTGTGGCTGCTGGCACCCAACCGCAATCCTTCCACACCCCTACTCTGTGGGTCACATGAGGCCTTGCTACAGAGCAACAGTGGATAGTAATTAAATAGTTCGTGGACATGTCAGGAGGCCTGAGTTATCCTCTCCAGCTGCCTCTTCTTCCGCCGACATAGCCCTAAGGTCCCTTGGACTATGCAGCGCTGGGAGGCCAGGGTGGCTGGGGGGCGTGACCATTTAGTGACATCCGTGGAGTGCTCTGTGCTGATTGGGGGTGGATCCCACCAGTACTGGTGATATTCCCCAGTCTCTTTCCCCACCGTTTTCTGTTGACATAGTTAGAGAATGCATCTATAGTCTACCTAAAATTTAGGTTTAAAAATTACGAAACACCCTCTAATCCCTTATTTTCAAAACTTATTTTCTTAGCAAAAAAAAATTAGATTTACCTAAGAGCCTCTCCCTGTTCAAGAGTCACACCTGCAATCAGCAGCTGAGGTCTGTGGGACGCACCCCTTCATGCACACGCTTAGCAAGGCCCACTGAGGGACTGCCACCAACTAGGTCAGGAAGAGGAATTGCTATTTTATGAATTATCAAAATTCCATTTTGTCATGCATAGACACACACACACAATTTGTATTAGGTCTTTGGTGTTCATATAATAAGATTTTGTTAAATGAAGTCCATCCTATAATGAACAGGAGAAACCTCTTAGGACAAGGGTGGGGAAGAAGGAAGGAGAAAGATGCTCTTTGTTCTAGAGGATAAATTCTCCTATCATGCTTTTAGTCATGGAGTATTTGATTGTTGAGTTGACGCCACTCTTGCTTGTCCAAATATCTAGAATGCAATTATACATACGCCATAGTGCATTAATAGTATGAAACTCTCCTGGATGCATCCTGAGGTCTCTTTGGGGATTCATAAGACAGTTTGGAATCTTGCAGGATTTCAAAGATATCGCTATAAACAACCATAGCTGTTGTATTAGCAAAAAGCAAAGATTCAGGATACTAGCGATTTAGGGTCAACAATGACAATAATGAGGGTTTCTGTGTATTTTTAGACCTCATTTATCCTAAGAGCTCAAAATTCTTTCAAAACCATGATTTAATGTATCTCTAGGCCAATTTATGACGTGAGCGGAGATAACACCGTCTCGCTGTATCCATGGAGGAATGGCAGCCTAGATTAGTTCAGAAATGTCCTATCAAGTACGACAGACACCCTGCGACAGAACTGAGAACAGGCCTCAAGCCTGCTGGCTGCTGTGACAGTCCCTCAGCCAGAAAATTCTATCTGCAATATTAACTGCTCATAAAGACAGGGAGAATTTATGTCCCAACCTAGTTAAAACAGAAATAAACTGAGTTAAAGATTTGACATGACACACTGGGACATCCAAAGGTTAAGGCAGTTTAACTTTTGGACAAAAAAATATTTCACTTTTCAAATATCCCAAATTTATTTTTTTTAAAGCCCTTTGGGGAAAATCAGGAATTAGAGCAAATGAGAAGCTCCCAGGTTACTAACAGGGTAGGGAGTCTAAGGACAGGCGCAGTTTTGAGCTTCCCTCAAAACTCAGTGAGCGTTCAGGGGAGGTTGCGGGCGGGAGGTGTCCTTTATTTGAAGCGCTGCCAGCTCCCAGCTGTCCGGCCAGGGAGAGCTTGGTGAAGGAGGAAGCTGGTGACCACCTGCCTGGGGCGATAGGAACATGAGAGGAATGATCCGGACTCATTTGCACAGTGAGTACACTGCGTTTGCCTGGAATTGGGGTTTATTAGGAGTGAAGACCAACTAGACGGAGGTCATGGGGAGGAGGCACTAAACCCTCAACCCTCCCTCCATCCCGTGGCCAGCACTGTTTGATAGGAGTCTTTGCCCTAATCATTTGACTGGCATTTGTTTAAGAATTAGGCAAAGGCGGCATTCATGCTGAATGTCGAAGACAACCTGGGAACAGAAATCAGTAAAACCCGTTGATAGAGGAAAGAGGAGATTCTCATGAATTTACAGGTTTGCAAATGAAAACGTTGGCTATGGATTAATACAAAGGCTGTCAGGTTGAGAAGGCTCTCTGTGGCCAACAGCTTCCACTCTGATTATACAGCTCCATAGGGGAGCTTTCTGTTCAAAATCCGATCACCTGGAGCTTTGCATCCAAAACCCGATCACCAGACCGAGTGGCTCAGCCAGAGGCTTCTCCAACAGACAGACGTGCAAGGCAGTCTCCAACCAGAGCACCGGGCTCCCCTCCGACACCCGGAGGCGGTTGCTCACAGTCAATGCAAATTTTAGAAAGCCTGAGAATGTGACCCTTTGGCAGACCAGTTTACTGCTTTCAGTTCATCTTAACCCAACTGTTCCATCTTCATCACTAATTGCTGGTGCTTTGGTTTATTGGCTGATATATTTTGGCTTACCCTTTGCCAGAGTTTTCTGAGGAAGAGAACTTCATTGAAATGCACACATACGTATGTTGCAATGCCCGTTGCCTACTGCTATGCAACTGCACCTGAGACTGGCAAAAGGCAGGTCTCCAGCAATGGCCGGCGTTTCCTGAAACAGAATGAGATACAGGGACAAGGATATGACCCCCTCTGCCCCACCGCTCCCTGAATATAACAATTATGCAAATGTGTGTGTGTGTGTGTGTGTGTGTGTGTGTGTGTGT
>VSMD01028792.1:0-31423 GCA_008750895.1 Mirza zaza
CAGGAGTGGTTGATGGCATGTGTTGGGGGCAGAGCGGGGACAGAATTCTCACACCCCTCTCACCTTCTATAGGAAGCAAAATCAAATCTTCCACAGAAGCAAATTTTGCAGATTTGCTGTGCGTCTCATTGGCCAGAGCAGGGTCACATGCCCACCCCTGTATTAGAAACCAGTCCGACCTTCCCTGAGATGAAGCTCCCTTCACCTAACAAACACCTGGGACAGGTTGGGGCTCTGTCCAAAGGGAATAAGGAAGGTGGCTTTTGGTAGGTGCCAATGCCTGGCACAATCTTTACCGTTTACAGGCTGATGACTCAGGGAAAGTTGCTTAGCATCTCTGAGCCTCAGCTCCCTCACCTGTAAAATGGGTACAGCAGACAACTGTTGATTCTGGCCCTCCCAGCATCTATTTCCTATTTTGCTCACGATGCACCTTGATTTTCCTCAGAGCAGGTATTCTCAGAACAGCAGCCTCAGTGTCACCTGGGAACTTGCTAGAAATGCAAATCCAGCCCAGTCTCAGAACTTCTGATTGGGGCCTGGAAGTTGGGGCCTGGCAATATGGGAACGTGCACCTCGTCTACCCTCAGCTTATGCAGGGAAGGAATGGTGCTATATTATAATCACCTGTTCTCTAAAAATAATAGCAATACAAATGGTATCGTGATAATAGCAATCATTGCTCATTGTTACAATGTGCCAGGCACTGTGCTAGTGCTCCGTGTGCACCGATGCTTGTGGTGGACACTGTGCAGCCCAGATCCCTTCTAGGAAGGACTGATGGTCCCAGAGGCAGGGAGAGTGGTCAGCCCCTTCAGGGGTCGCCTCATGGTGGGTAGAGGGTGGCCTTGCCCAAGATCATGCCCCTTGCAGGGCTGGCCCACCGTGCAGTGTGCTGCGGTTGTGAAACCCTGGCCATCTCAGCCCGCCCTGGGACATCTCTGAAGGGCCATTCTGGCTGCAGAGCTCCCATGGGGACTGATCCCAAGGGCTACGCGCTGAACTGCGTCTCGGACTCTGCTTCCTGGGGATCCTGAGCAGCGCCCGTGCTCACAGCAACTCTGCAAGGCGGCACCATTGTTAGTCCGTTTTGCAGATGAGCACACTGAGGCTCTGAGAGGTGCAGTGAGGGGGTCCCAGGCCATGCAGCTGGTAAGCAAGGAGACACGGGATGAGAAGCCGCCAAACTTCTGAACAGGGAAGTAGCACAATCTGGCTTCAGAAGGGTCCCCTGGCTGCCAAGTGAGGAAGGACAGAGGAGGCTGGGCAGCAGCAGGGAGAGCAGAGCCGGTAGGGGACAGGGGCTCCAGGACGGTGGCTGGACTTCCTCATCACTGTAGCTCCTCTAGGGACCAGCACAGAGCCAGACACGGCCAAGGTGCTCACTAGATACCCAGGGAAGGGATACGTGAAGAAGCGAGAGAACAGATGAAAACACGAAGACAAGAAGGAACTAGACATCCTCATGCCTGTCTTGCTTGTTACATTGTAATTAGTGATGACACTGCACAGCTCCCACCATGCAAGGTGGCAGCTAAAGTGTTGAGTGAATAAATAAACAAGTTCAAGGAAGGGAGGGAAGGAGGGAGAAAACAATAGGAGGCAGGGAGTTGGGAAGAAAAGAGGTAAAGGAGAAAGAGAGGAAAGAAAGAGGGGAAGGAGGGAGAGGGGAGCTTCTTTGCCTGTCTGACAGGGAACAGCAGTGACTTGCGACCTCTGGTGGCAAAAAAGAGCACAGTCCTTTGGAATTGCCCTGCCGGGAAATAGACACAAGAGAAGACCCCTAGTTCCCAAAGAGAAGGTTGGGGGCTGTATTATTAGTAGTTTGTTTTCTGTTGCTTATAACAGAATGTTAGAAACTGGGTAGTTTATAAAGAAAAGGAATTTATTTCTTACAGTTACGGAGGCTGCGGAGTCCAAGGTCAAGGGGCTACATCTGGTCAGAGCCTTCTTGCTGGTGGGGACTCTGCCATCCCTAGGGAGTCCCGAGGCAGCGCAGGGCGCCACATGGCGAGGGGCTGAGTGTGCTCGCTCAGGTCTCTTTCCTCTTATCATAAAGCCACCAATTCCACTTCCATAGCCATTAGCCCACTACCACGAATGGATTCATTCATTCATTCATTCCTGAGGGCAGAGCCCTCATGCCCCCCTCTCAGTGCTGCCACGTTGGGGATTAAGTTTCCAACACAAGATTTGGGGGGAACCTTCAAGCCATAGCAGGGGCTGACCCTTGTCAGAACATGCGCTTCTCCAGCAGGGCCTGGCAGTCAGTGGAGCTGGGTGGGGACCAGGGGAGCCAAGTGAGGCACTTGCCTACGGCACCAATTTCAGGGGGCACCAAAAAAGTCAATAATCAAGACAAATATTTTAATGTAATAGTTTAAAATTCAAATTGGCAAACTATGGCCCACAGGCTGGGTGTCTGTTTTTGTAAATGAGGTTTTATTGGAATCAGGATGAGGATTATGGTTTACTTTCTGAGTTACATCAGAGATTATACCCTATGTGTATGCCTTGGCTAAGGTAGGTGTTCCCAAGTCCCCTCAGCTAGCATGTGGTGTGAGCGTGGCCAGCTCGTCTCATCTAACAACAAGAACATGCCTTGTCTGCAGCACTCACTATGCCAGGCTTTGAAGGTAAGTCTACTCTGGAACTACTGCTCTTGACCCCATGGACTGGCCACAAGAGCGGTTTTAAACGTTCCAAAATATGTGGGCCAGTGTCCTTTTTAGTGTTGGACACATCCCAGTGTCACTTCACATTTCCCTGCCTCTGTCACTCACTGAGTGAACTTGGGAAGACAATTTTCCTGTGCTCCATTGGCCTCCTCTGTAAAATGGGTTAATGCATGCAAGGAACTTAGTAACTATAATTAACTATAATAAAGTCAGTTGCAGTTGTCAAAAATTGGGGTTTGAATCCCAGCTCTGTCACTTACTGTGACCTAAGACATGACATTTCACATTGCTGAGTGTTTCCTTGTGAGTGAAATGGAGATGATAGTCCTTGTCTGGTTGGGTTAGGGTGGGGACCCACACCAAGCTGCCAGTGCTGTTGGCTCAGCCCTGCAAAGCCCCGCTGTCCCCCATGTGGACTGAGCATTCTGCACCTGGGGAGGGCTCCTCAGCACTTTGTGACACTGGACAAGGGAGGAATCCACTGTTCCCCTAGGAACATTTGTTGGCCTATTATTTACCATCCTGGGCCAAGGTCTGAGACCACAGCTGGACAATTTTCCTCCTGGGGACATTTATGAAGCTTCTCCATTCTCCAATATCTACCTCTCTCCCCCTCAACACGTGCAAAGGAGGTCACTATTGCTTCCCCACTGCTGCCGCTACCTGCACTGCCGCTGGCCACTGTGTCCCATGCTCCACTGGGTGACAGATCCTGCTCAATTGGAGCAATTGGAGTGTGCTCGCCACTGCTTCCACCCCTGGCTACCGGACTGGCCAGTAGCAGTAGCCTTCTTGCTTCCACGGTTGCCCCTTACAGCTCTTTTTCTACCAGCGACCAATGCAATCCTTTCAAAACATTCATCAGATGTCACCCTGTTAAAAACCCTCAAAGTCTCATTGAGAATAAAACCCAACCTTGTTGTGTGATCTGGCCCTTGCCCTCCTCCCTGACCTCACTTTCTGCTCCTCCTTGCTCGCTGCCTGTCAGCCACACTGGCCTTCCTGTCTCTCAGGGAGGTTGCTCCTTCACCAACTGTGTACACGATGGTCCTTCTGCCCGGGATATACTCGCCCATCTCCTGCGTTTCTGGTTTTACTCCACACCTTCACTCATCACTGTCTGAAATTGTCTTAGGTACTTATTTTACATTCCCCAGCTGAGTAAGGACAGCTTCCTGCCTCCCCCCACCCCCCATTATATCTCCAGAGCCTGGCACATAGTAAGCACTGGAGATTTGTTGACTTAGTGCCTGCACACGTGAGTCCACCATTTGCCCCGGGAGGTAGGTATTAGCCTTACAGTACATATGAGGAAACTGAGGAATGAGTCATCTTGGTCATGTTGAAAATATTAACTGAAAAAATTGCCAGCACCTGTGGGCCTTGGAGTTCCTAGAAAATAATGTTATATAATATCAATATATATAATAATATAAAGGTGTGCCAAATATCCAATATTTCATTTTTTAAAGGATCAGTGGAAAGAACATAGGCTTTGGAGCCAGGTAAAAGTACCTTTTGCTGGCTGTGACATTTTGGACATGTTCCCTCCTTTTTTGGGCCAATTTCTTCATCTATAAAATGGGGACAAGACCTAACTTGGAGTTTAGATCCAATAGAGAAACCCTTGGCACAATGCTTGACTTGCAGTTAAGCAGGCAATGATATTTGCTCTCCTCTCTACTAGTCACAGCTACCCCAGGAAGGGAAGTTTTCACTTATTCTTGGTCACCTGTTGTGTGCGGGGCACTCAAGTGGGTGCTGACTGGGGTGAACAAAAAAACCTGGGCCTGGTCCCACTAGGACGTTCACTCTTAAGAAAAAGGCACTGAAAGTATCATCTCTGACCCAATGGAATGAAGCTAGAAATTGGTAAATAAATGGAAAACTGGAAAATTCACAAGTGTGTGGAAAGTAAACAGATTCTTAAACAAGCAAAGGGGTCAAAGAAGAAATGACAAAGGAAATTAGAAAACACATTGAGATGAATGCAACCCAAACCGCAAAATACCAAAACTTATGGTATGTGGTAAAAAGCAGTATGCAGAGGGAAATTCGTGCTGTAATGGTCTACATTAAAGAAGAAAGTAGCTGTGAGAGATGATGGGTAAGTTAATTAGCTTGGCTGTAATAATGATCTCACAATGTGTATACATATCAAAACTTCATGTTGTATACTTTAAATATATATTTATTACACCGCCTACACACACCTTCTTTTGGGGAAAGAAACAGAGACCGAGCAGGTTAAGAGCTAGCTACTAGTATTTTGCATACTCAGTTTTCCTGCACCTTAAAGCAGACTTTATCAATCTTCAGTCATTCACAAGCCATTTCACCATTTTTGCTCTATCTACTTACTGCTTGTGATAGAAATCAATTTAATTTTTTACCTATAAAGTTTAAAGGAACTTTATATCAATCACTTGCCTTCATTAGAAGGTAACCATAAAATAAAAACATTGAATTAGAGACTGATAAAGGTATACTATCACCAACTGAGACTTTGTCCTTGTCTTACCAGGACTAAAAAGAGAGTGTTCTCATTATGTGATTCAGTGCTACATCCATGTACATGAGGTCACAATTTGGGAGAAAGCCTGTCCAAGATTTAATTTAAATACCCAATTCTGCCTAGAACATGTCTTATGTTCATATTTAATAGTAAGCTCTTGAAGACAGTGAATTGGAAATGAGAATAACATTTTACAAGCACCAGCACAGACATTACTTAAAAATATCAACACCTTTATTGAGGTCTAATCTTGTATTTGTAGCATTTCTTCAAATTTACTATGAAAAAAGAACTTAACTGCGTGTGACTGTCACACACATTCTCCTACCCAATCATGGACCTCTTTCTTCCTCTTAAGCGAACTTCATCTAATTTTTTTAGCACTGGCCTGGACTTTTTGGAGGAGGTAGAGTAGCTCTTCAGAAAGGCTTCAAACACAGTCTCAGTGTTGGGATGGGTGCTGAGGAAAGCTTTCTCCAGGACGTAGAGGTCTACCCCCTTATCTTCTGGAAGTGCTGAAATGAAACTCAGTCCAAAGTCTATGAGCACAATGTTCTGCCGTTCCATGGGGGGTTTCAGGAGCATGTTGGAAGTTGTGAGATCACCGTGAATGAGGTCTTCATCATGCATTCGAGCCAAAACCCGCCCGATTGTCTTAGCTAAGCCAAAGAGATTTTGGGGAGATTTTTCAGTCTCCATAGTGGATTGAATATAATCTCGAACAGACACTGAGCCTTCAATTTCTTCCATATATAAGCAGTTGGAAGCATAGTCCACAAAAAAGACAACAGGGGCAGATATTCCTGCAATCGAGACATGAGTGGTTATTGGATTGGACTCTTTTTTTTTTTTAATGGTAAGCTTATTTATTTATTTATTGAGACAGAGTCTCACTCTGTCACCCTGACTAGAGTACAGTGGCATCATTACAGCTCACTGCAACCTCAAACTCCTGGGCTCAAGCAATCCTGCCTCAGCCTCCCAGAGTGCTAGGGTTACAATCATGAGCCACCATGCCTTGCCTTTAATGGTAAGCTTAATTTTTAAGGATTGAGCCAGTTTTTCAGTCCATATCTAGTTATTTCACGAAAAAGACTTAGGAAGGCTGCAGAAAACAGTGCAGCTGAGTTATCACTGGGAAGTTTCTCCTGCTCATGCCCTTCAGGATATGCCTGAGGCCTGAGACCACCCCAACCATGGACTTATTTTTCCCTCTTAAGTGAACTTCATCTAATTTTTTGGCACTGGCCTGGCCTTTTTGGAGAAGGGGGAGTAGCACAGCTAGTCTATGATTCTATTTCATTTTAATAATGTTGGTTATATCCCACTTGGCCCAGCTAAGTACAGGGGTGCCAAAGCTTCCTCCTCCTTTCCTAAACCACCCATTATGAGTGGACTTCATTTGACACACTTACTTCCTAAAACACAAAACAAAACAAAGAGCCAGAAGGGGAAGCATGGCCCAGTCACAGCAGTTTCTGTCTGACAAGGACACAAACAGGAGGCCAAGCAGTATGTTGGCTTAGAAATTCATCTTTGTAGACAGAACGGGGTTCAAATCTTAGCTCCCTTTCTTATTGGTTATGTAACCTTAAAGTTACGTTAACTTCTCTAAGCCTCAGTTTCTGCTACTATAATATGAAAGTAACACCTCCACCAAACTGGGTCAATGAATCTTCACTGAATGTCAACCATGCTCAGGATACTTTTCTAGAAACTGAGAGACATATCAATGGGGATACACCAATAAACAAGGCAGCTACCCCCTGCTTAATAGAACTCATCATTGAGAGGGTGAAACAGAAAATATGAACACACAAATAACTTCACTAAATCTTTCCAAGGGCAGATGTGTCTGCTTGTTCACTACTGAATTTCCCCCCAGATCTCCCAGCACGTAACAATGTCCTGATGCACAGTAGGTACTTAAAAAATACTAATGAAAGAAAGGCAAGAAGTGTAAAAGCAAAAAGCCAGTGCTTCTGATTCAAAGGATACAGGCTGAGGGCCTGGCTGGGCCACTTACTAGTAGTGTGACCATGGGCAAGTTACTTCTCTCTGAGCCTGAGTTTCTCATCTGAGGACAAGGTTTATGGTGATGGTGCACAATGGTATTTTAATGAAAAAGTAAATAAACAATTCAATGAAATCTGACATTTAATGATTACTCTGTGCCAGGCAAACATTTAAACATAATCCATGGCATACATACTTCGTCTAATGGCCATAATATCCCTAGGACATGGACACTGCTACTATGACTTCCACTTCACAGGTGAGGAAACTAAGGCTGAGAGGTTAAATAACTTGCTGAAAGGCTACATACGAAGCAGCAGAGTTAGTATTTGAACCCAGGGAGCCTGGCTTCAGAGCAAGTACTCGTAATTACATCTCTTTCTTAAAACTAATGAATGGATAACGATCGAAAACTGAAACGGCACAAATAGGGAAGGCCAGGCCAGGCCAGGGAAGGGACAAAGAGAGAAACTGAGGCAAATCGAAGCATGGAGCGAAGGAGAATCCCCTCACGCGCCGCCGCCACCCAGCCCCAAACACTCGGGGTCCCCCCACATCTCGGATCCAGGTGCGCCTCACCTGCGCGGCGGCAGCGGAGCAGCGCCCGGGCCTCCTGCACGGTCCGCCGCCGGCCGAGCCGCGCCTCCAGCGCCGGGTGCCGGTAGCCCTTGGGGAAGCGGTGCTTCACCACGGCCGCGCGGCCCTGGAAGCGGCCGCGGAACACGCGCGCCTCGGCGCCCTGCTTCAGCAGCTCCAGGCCGCTCAGGAAGCGGCCGCTCCGCTCCCGGGCCGCGGCCAGCGCCGCAGCCTCCGGCGCCGGCTCCTCGCCCTCCCCGGGAGCAGCGGCGACCGCAGCCGCCATGGTCGCGCTCTGCACTGGGGCTCCGAGCCGGCCCGCGCGCTCCGGAAGCTGTCGCGATGCTTCGGCTCGCTCCGGAAATCCTCGGCCTTCCTCCGTCACTTGATCGCCTCCACTTCCGGGCACTTCCGGGCACTTCCGGCCTGTGGGAGTAGCTCCGCCTCCCAACCTTCCGGCTCTTTTCGAAGCTTCGGCGCCACTTGGGAACGGCTATTGTGGCCCCTCCTCCCAGATCTTCGTCTGTCTCCGTACGTGCTCGGCGACGCTCGGCAAGCGGCGCGTCCCCACGCCTCGGCTCTCTCCGGAAGCGCTCGGTGACTCTCGCCGCCGGCTTTAGGGTCCGCCTCCCAGTTCTTCGGCTTTTCCTGGAAAACTTCGGGTCTCTTGAGAAAAATGCTTTCGGGTGCTCTTTGCTCTTCTCAGGAGTGCCCCTAGATACTGGAAAGCTGCGCCCCACAGTATAGTCCCTTTTTGCAACTCCTCATCCCTTTACTCCAAATTCCCGTTAAAAGGGGCTCTCCTTAGTCAAAGTCGGACGGGGCAGACAGTGAACCCCGTTTCCGACATGGTCTTGGGTGCTAGGACAATGGTAACTAGCATTCGTCGAGTGCTTTCGGGGGCAGTGAGTTAGACCTTTCTCACGGAAAAGAAGATTGACACTCAGGGCGGTGAGGTTTGGAGAGGGGGAGGGGAGAAGAATCAAGGCAAGTTTTCCAGAGACAGAACCTAAACTGAATTGGGAGTAATTTACCTTTTTTTGTTTCCGTTTTATTACAAAGGTAATACGGGCCTTAACAAATTCTTACAATACAGAATTCTGCATACACACAAAAATCAGACTTCCTGTCCCTTCACCCATCTATGCTATGTTGCCATTATATGAAGTTTATTTCTAGATTTTTCTTTTATACAGTATGCACACTCACACACATACAGCTGTGGGGTTTTTTCCCCAACATAAATGAAATCATACTGTGCTTTCTTTTGCAATTGGCTTTTTTTCTCCTAAGCAATTTATCTTGGATAATTTTCCAAATCGGTACATGTAGAGCTACCACATCCTCCCACATAATCACACAAGCAGTGTCTTGTTGCTAAACAGTTGTTTCCAGTTTTTGTTTTATTCGTGAATGCTATATTTCCCATTACCGGTTTGTTTGTTTATTTATTTTCTGAAACAGGGTCTTCCTCTGTCACCCAGGCTGGAGTGCATGGCACCATCATATCTCACAGCAACCTCAAACTCCTGGGCTCAAGAGATCCTCCTGCCTCAGCCTCCTGAGTACCTGGGACTACAGGTGCGTGCCACCACATCCAGCCACATGCTCCACTAAAACCTTGGGGGATTATTATTAAGAGAAAGAAGGAGAGGAAAGTTATTGGAGGACAGTTATTAGACTCTGCCACAGTTTTGATATTTCAAGCTGCAAGTAACAGATTAGTCAACTAATTATCTTAATTAGCATAAACAACATATTCATTTATTATCTCAAAAAATTTCAAGAAGTAAGGGGACTCAGGTATCATTCAGTCACTTTATAATCAGACCCAGGCTTTTTCCATCTTTCTGCTCCATCAGCCTCCGCATATTGTTTTGGTTTTAACACTTGTCACCTTATGATCCCAAGATGGCCACCAAATTTCCACACATCATATGATGACACAGAAACATCTGGCTAGGGAAGAGAGGAGCTACCTCCTCTACCCCTCTCTTTATTTGGGAGAAAATCTTTTGCTGGAAGTCCTTCTCTCCCCGTCAGACTTCCCCTGCAGGGCACTGACCACGCTTGGCCCCTGTGTCTTTGCCTTTGCTTCAGAGGAAGCTGGAAAAGTGAGGGTCTGGCATTTCCAGCCTGTGTAGATGGAGATGTGTCCCATGAGCAAGGAGGAAGGCAGCTGGGCATAGCTGCTGGGGAGGCAGCCACAAGTGCCTGGCACATTGTAACACAGTAACCAACATCGTTTCTATGGGTTTCAGCTTCATCATCTTCAGAATGGGGATAATTAGTTCTACCCTATTGAAATGAAAAAACTTATTGATCATGAGGGTGCCTGGTGGATGGCAGACACACTTCATATGTTCATTTTCCTTCCTCCACCCCCTGGTCATTGAGGCCCCATTTGAAATACTAAAGAAAAGCTCTTTGGTCCGAGGGTTGCTATGAAACCAACGCCCTGGACTCTGAAGTCCCTGGGTTTCATTCATACACATGGCAGGTCACCTTTTCAAACATCAGACCCTTTATGTGGGCATAATGTGGTTTCTAGCACCTTTCATCAGCCCAGACTACTCAAAGCTCACCCAGAACCAATTCTATTTATAACTCCCAGTTTCCCAAGTTTGTGGCTTCATTATCATAATTGTTAGTGTCCACGTAGCCATCTCTATGGTTACCAAATCCATCTGAAACTCTGCTTTAGAAATCTACTGTGAAAACATATTTACAAGACCCAGGCTTGCTATGGTCAGACTAGTTCTGGCTTCTGTGGTAGGAAACTCAGTTTTAAACCTTCCAGTGGCTCCCACTGAACTTAGGAGAAAGACCCAATCTTTAGTTCAGCAGCCCTGCACGGGGCCCCTGCATCTTCCTCTAGACCCATCTGCCACTGAACTCTCTGTTGTTTCTGCTCTTCAAACACATTGACCCTCTCTGTCTCATGCCATGCTCCCTCTTGCCACAGGGACTTTGCACATGCTGTTTCCCCTGCCAGAAGTGCTCTTCCCTCCCTTTGTCACCTAGACTCATCTAGATACCCTTCCATTTTCAGCTTCCGTTGCTGCCTTCAGGTAGCCATTCCTAACCTCTCAGAGGAGGGAAAAATCCAACTTTTATAAGCTCCAGTGTCCCTGTAAACTCTCTTTAATGCTGCCAAAGATTCCTTCTTTTTTTTCTTTTTCGACCTGCTGCTAAGAGTAGTATGACAGAGATTCCCTTTTTGTTTGTTTGTATGACTCTCTGATTTGTGTCTCTCTCCCCTACTAGCCATCAGCTCCATAAAGGCAAGAAGCTGGTCTGTTTTTTCACATCACTGTGTCACCCTGGAGAGGAAAGGTGCTCTTGCTAAAGAATATGCTCATGATAATAGCAAATATTATCATATTGTCTCCTTTTGTTTTTCTTGGATTGCCAAAGAGTGAAGGAAGGGAGCAGACAGCTCTGTCTGTGTTCATCAGGGTGCCTTAATGTCATTAGGAGAACAAATGTTAGTTTGAAGTAGGGTTGGAGATCCAGGAGGCTCTGAATAAGAAAACAAGGTAATTTGGGAGTTGGAAGCCTGGCTAGGCTCAGAAGGCAGTGAGAGCACAAGAGGAAAGAAATAAGCTGGAGATTAAGGTGAGGGGTCTTCATTTTGGTATCCCCAGAAGCAGACAGTGAGATAGACTCAAGTGTAAGTAGTTTATTTGGACTGTGATCCCAAGAAACCCCAGGAGAGGAATGAGGTAGGGACAGAAGGGCAGTCAGTGAAAGGCAGCTTGGCAAGATGGTTTCTACTCTGAGCAACTGCAGCTCAGTCCTGCTGGGGAACGGAAGCCGCTATAGAGGATTTATGCTTCAGACCCAAGGGACAAGATAGCGGGATACTTAGACACCAGCTTGTGGCAGGCATGATTGAAGGTTGTTCCCAGGAGGCATTAGTTCCTCTGTGCTCTTGGCCTGCCACAGGGCAGCAGAGCACCACCAGAGTCAGCCCCAGGTGCACATGCCGGCTTGACTGCCAGCCCTGTGCACTGAAGTGGTGAGGGCAAGGCAGAGAGAGCCTAGCACTGACAGTGCCTGCCTAGTGGGGATACATTTTGCATTATTCATGACCGTGGTGGCAGCAAGGGACAGAAACAAGATTAAATACATGAAGGAATTTATTTTAGACACAGCCGTACCCAGGGGTTCATGCAATGTCCTCCAAATTTGTATGTCACCATCGCTTTCTTCTTTGATGGCTTTATCCTCAGGAAGGCTCCCCTTCCCCTGACAGCTCCCCATCTGCCAGCTCAGCAACCCCAGCAGATAGAACAGACCCTTCTGTGTTAGTTTCTCAATTGCTGTTGTAACAAATTATCACATACTTAGCAGCTTAAACAACATTTATGATCTTAACAGTTCTAGAGACCAGAAGTCTGAAATGGGTCTCACTGAGGTAAAAATTAAGGTGTCAACAGGGCTGTGTTCCTTTCAGAAACTCTAGGTGGAGAATCTGTTAACTTGCTTTTTCTAGTTTCTAGAGGTTGCCCACATTCCTTAGCTCAGGGCTCCTTTCTCTGTCTTCAAGGCCACCAACATCTGGCCAAGTCCTCCTCAGGCTGCCACCTCTCTGGCTCTCTCTCCTAGCTCCCTTTTCCACTTTTAAGGATCCATGATTACATGGGGCCCACCTGGATAATCCAGGATCATCTCCCTATCTCAAAGTCAGCTGATTAACAACTTTAATTCTATCTGCAACCTTAATTTCCCTTTGCCATGTGCCCTAATATACTCACAGATTCCAGGGACTAGAACATGGATATCTATCTTTTTTTCTAAACTGTCTCAGCAAAGATCCCAGGGGCGACTTTCATTGAGTTGCCTTGGGTCACTTGACTATCTCTGAACCAATCACTGTAGCCAAAGCAATGGAAAAGACTGGCTAAATCCAGGTCATGTGGGAAGGGAAGGGCGGAACTAGCCCCAGTGGAATCCGCATGGAGTGAGCATGGAGGAAGTGTAGCTCCCCAAGGAAAGTCAGAGTGTTCTTATGGAAGACGAGAAAATGAATGCCAGGCAGGCAGAAGGAGGAGTTGCCCACCACAGGTCAATAGGCCAGAATTTCCTGTTGTGTGTGGGGAGAAGCTGATGCAGTTTTGGGATTGTAATATTGGATTTTAAATTAAAAGCAAGTTCTGGTACCATTCTGGGTGGTCACAAGCCTCCGTTATTGCAAACCTCCAATACATAGAACCACACACATCTCCTTAGTGCCTCAAGAGTTGGCTGTCACAGGAGTTGAGGCTGGAGCAGTGATAGGGACTCAGGCAAGAGTAGGGGCAAAAAGCAAGCGGTGATTCAGAGAAATGTAAGCCCCTGCCTCCATCCCAACCCTAGAATCTATCCCCAGGACATCGGATTTCCCATTGTATATGAGTGTGGTGGGATAATACTGTTTAAACAATGATTTTTATGTTATGTTATTTTAGCAAGATCTCACTCTGTTGCCCTCGCTGGAGTACAGTGGCCTGATCATAGCTCACTGTAACCTTGAATTCCTGGTGGGCTCAAGTGATCCTCCTGTCTTGGCCTCCTGAGTAGCTAGGACTGCAGACATGTATCACCACAGCCAGCTAATTTTTAAAAAATTTTTTGTAGAGACGGGGATCTCGCTATGTTGCCCAGGCTGCTCTCTAACTCCTGGGTTCGGGCAATCATTCCACCTTGGCCTCCCAAAGTGCTGGGATTATAGGTGTGAGCCACCATACTTGTAATGATATATTGTATAATGATTTTTTTTTTTTGTATAATGATTTTTTAAAACCATATTTTCTCTATTCTCTTTATCCCTTTATTGTTAAAACATCCTAGAAAGGATTTGTTTCATTTGTGAATAGTAGAAAACCCCAAAATAGCACTGACTCAATCTAGTGTTTTATCTTTGAAATATAGAGAAAGGGGGTCCAGGGCTGGAGCCACTATCAGGAGTTAGGACCCAGGTTCCTGCTGTAGCGTTGCTCTGATGGGTTTCTATTCTCAAGGTCCAAAATGGCTGCTAGAGCTCCACCAATCATGACTGCATTCTGGCTGGCTTAAAAGACACTTTCAAGCTCTTTTACGACAGAGGGGCTGGTTTGTTGTCTCTGGCGAACGTATCTTGCTCTTGCTCTGTGAACCTGTATCTTGCTTTTGCTTTATAAACCTATCTTGTCCTTTCTCAGTAAACTTCGTTTCATACTTAAAAAAAAAAGACACTTTCTAGAAATTGCACATAGTACCTCTGCTTATATTCATAACCATTATGCTACGTGCATCCATTTCACCCAACCGTTCTCAAATGGAGGCGATTTTGCCGCCTAAGGAACATGTGGCGAGGGAGGGTGCTGCCATCTAGTGGGGAGAGGCCAGCGATGCTGCTAAATAGCCTATATGCACAAAGCAGCTTCCTACAGAAAGAATTATTTGGTCCAACATGTTAGTAGTGCTGAGGTTGCAAAGCCCTACTTTAGCCTTTCCGAGCTTCGGTTTCCTCAGTTGTAAAACAGGATTAATTATGCTGGCCTCATGGGTTCTTACAGAGCGTCAGTCAACCATGTGAAGATTTTGCAAACTACAGTGTTGCCCAGATAGGTGACACACCTGTGATTGTTTCAAGTCAGCTGAGCAGCATTCAGTAACAGAGGAGCAGGCAGAGCATGGATAGGGGACTATTTGCAACGGTCCAAGCCCAGTCTAGGGGAACCAGAAAGGATAATGCAGTACCTGGGGTGGGGAGTGCTGGAGCGGTCACCATCCTCAAGCCACAGAGATGAGGGAAGGAGCAAAAGGAGAAAGTTTCCCAGAGGAGGCTGTGTGGAGAGCAGCGGGGAGCATGTCCTGTGTTGTTTATCTGAAATTCACATTTAACTAAGCATCCTGTATTCAGCAAAGTCCCTTAAGATCAAACTAAGTATCGTCAGATATTACTCTCACTGATTTCCCAGCTTCTGGTGGTTAACTGTGCAGAGGAAGGAGAGATTCAAGGCCCCCCATGTCTTAGGAAGGGTGCAAAAGCCCCCTATTGTCTGTGTAGATATAACCTCGCCCCTGCTTCCTCCTTTGAGGTGATCCATCTCCTTTTCTTGATCAAAATAATTAACAATAATGAAATGTGTATTAGTTATTTATCACAATGTGATCAGGATCAGGGAATGAGCACAAGTTAGCTCTGAGCAAGAAGAGCTCAGTCTCTCACAAGGTTGAAATCAAGGTTTTATCTAGGACTACAATCATCTCCAATCATCTCCTGGGGAAGATTTACTTTTTTGGGGGAGGAGTTTCTTGAAGGAATTTATTGTGGAGCACTCTCCAATAAAACCTTAAGATTTTTTTAGTATGTTTTTATCTATTCAACAAATATTTATTGAGTACCTATGTGCCTATAGCTATTAATAACAATAAATTCCAATCCCATTTGAACATTGAAATTTCAAGGATCAAATAACTAACCACAGACCGAAATATGCCCATGTGTTTGTTTGAATTTGGGAGCTGGGGAATCAGAGGAAGAAAAGTTGTATTTGTATGTAAGCAATGACAGCGCATGCAGGTTACTTTCCAAACCTCACTGGACAGGTTTAAGCTCAAAGAGAGTTTAAAGTCAACTCATCACCCGCTTGTTGGCAGGATCTAGTTCCTAATGGGCTGTGATCTGTGGCCCTTAGTCCCTCACTGGCCTCACCTGGAGACATTAGCCATGTAATTCAACAGATTCTTGCCATGTGGGCCTCTCTGTTGGGCAGCTCAGAACATTGTAGGTGGCATCATCAGAGAGAAAGAGTGAGACATCAGGAAACAAGAGCAAGATGGAAATCACCATCTTTTATAACCTAATCCTAAAATGACTTCCACCATTTTTGCTGTGTTCTATTCATTAAAGAGAGTCACTAGGTGACACTTGTAGGACACCTAGAAGGGAAGGGAATGACATTAGGGCATGAATACCAGGAGGTGTGCATCACTGGGAGCCACACCATCCAGTTAGGGCCTTTCCCTTCTTCTCAGGGAGCAACAAGTACAGAGAGAGTCTCTGTTCTGTGGAAGAGATAGAGTGTGGCAGCGAGAATGCGGACACCCTCATGACCCCACGCAGCCTAGATCAAAGAACATCAGTTGCTTTGCCATCGGATACCTTGTACAGATGATCTCACAGGAATAGAATAGCCCAGGCCTTGCTGTCCCAGGTCTCCTGGTACCATTGCCAGATATTCATAAGCGAAGAAGAAATTGTCATGTGCCAGTGGCCAAGAGGCTGCCATGGGCTTTTTCCATGCGGGAATGGTAGTAAAGGATGATGGTTAAGAGCATGGCATCTGGAACTTACTTTCCCCATAGCCAGCTTAATCCTCAACTCAATTATACACTAGTGTGTGTCCTTGAGCAAGTTACTGCACCTCCCTTTGCCCTGGGGGTAAACTGTGACAGTCCTTACCTCATGAGGCTGTCGTGAGGGTTAACAGGTGAGCTAATTCATGTAAAGTACTTTAACCAAAGCACACAATTATCACTCAATAGTTTAAGCTATTATTTAAGTTATTATTGCTGCCTAACAATTTACTCCAAAACTTTGCAGCTTAAAACAACCCTTTCATTATGGTGTGGGTCAGGAATCCAGACAGGGAACAGTAGAGATGGCTTGTTTCTGTTCTACAACGCCCAGAGCCCCAGCTGGAAAGATCTGATGTCTGGGAGATGACTCATTCTAGAGCTGAGGCTGGGATGACTGACAGGTTAGAACCACCCACTGGAGCCATGTTAGCATGGCTTCTGGGTAGCCTGGGCTTCCTCACAGCATGGCGGCCTCAGGGTAATCAGATTTCCTATATCCGCAGTCCCCAGCCCCCAGGCCTCTGCCCAGAAAGGATCTGTGGCCTGTTAGGAAACGGCTGACAGTCGCTGTCTGAGCTCTGCACCTTCCCCACCGCCCCACGCCACCCCACCCCCCACTTCCAGTCCGTGGAAAAATTGTCTTCGATGAAACCAGTCCCTGGTGCCAAAAAGGTTGGGGACCCACTCAGGGCATCCATCAGGCACCAGTGTCCCTTGACCCAACGTCGGAAGTTACACAATGTTACTCTGCAACCTAGTGGTAAAAACAGTCACTAGCCCACCTAGATTTCAAGGGAGGGAACAAAGAATTTTGGAGCCATTGTTTTCAAACTGCCCCTGCTATTATTATTTTCAGAACTGTACAAGGATCCCTACGAAGGTCTTGTTGATGCTGTCTTCTTTGCCGAGGTACTCTTTGTGTCGGGGCACGGACAGATGCGTGTGTATCTGCCTGTAGGGTGGGGTTGGTGTGAGCATGGCTGGGCGAGGGTGCAGCCTGGTACGTGCGTGAGCGTGCCGGTGCGTGAGCACACCTGCAGAGTCTGGGTCAGCCTGCACCACGTGAGTGCTGAGCTTGTGCGTGTTTCGCCTGCCCGCTTTCCGGAACCCCGGGCTCATATGCAGCTGCCCGCCTGTTTCCACATGGATGCCGAACGAGCGCCTCGAAGGTCACACGGCCCAAACGCGAGATCTCATTTTCCAGCCCAAGCTGCTCCTGTCCCAGTTTGTAAGTCCTTACTGAGTCTATCTCCAATCTGCCTACTTTTCTCCAGCCCCACCACGGTCATGTGAGTCCAAACCAACTTCACCTCTCACCTTGCAACAGCCTCCCTCTTCCCGCCCTTGCTCCTAGAACCTGTCAGAATGGCCAAGTTGTTATTTCTCCTGTCCATTGGGATGAAATCCACAAGCCTGACCCTGGCCTCCCAGAGCCCCTCCCACACCTGTCTCCCTCCATGCCCCATGTCCACTCCTTGCTCCAGACACGGCTTCCTTTCTGTTGGGCTGTACACACCACAGGCTCCTCCCCACCTCAGGGCGTTTTCCTTTGCTGTTCCCTCTGCCTGGAATGTCAGGTCTCAGCTCCCATGTCCTGACCTCAGACCAGCTGAGCTAAAGCAGCCACCTGTGCCTGCCTAACCCACTGCCCTCGTTGAATTCTCTGCCTGGTCTTTATTGCTGCTGGCATTTCTCAGGCTCCTTGAGTTAGTTATTTTTCATCTTCTCCCCTAGACTGTAAGCTCCAGAAGAGCGAAAACCCTGTCTTTTCTCCAGCACCTCAAGCCTAGCTTAGTGCCTGGCCCACAGCAGGTGCCCCAGCCTGCGTGGAAGGAATGGATGAGGAATCCGGGGGAGTGGCTCAGCCAGTGTAGGTGCGGGTGGGCACACACGCTGGGGAGGTCAGACAAGTGTGGTCCGCAGAGTCTGGGGAGGCTCCTCCCTGCCGAGAGGCCAGGGGAGGACAGTGCGGGGGTGGGAGGGGACCTCTGGCCAGGGAGAACGTCCGGAGGGGGATCCAGGGAGGATAGTGCGCTGGGGTGCAGCCCTGGGAGGTCTACCCGCGTGGGGTCAGGGGAGGGCGGCGGGCCAGGGTGCCCCAGGGGAGGACCACCGATGGGTCCCCCCAAAGGGAGGACAGCAGGCAGTGAGGGGGTCCCAGCCAGACAGGGCCGGCCAGGGCGGTCCCGGGCTCCCCTGCGTCCCGCCTCCAGGCACAAGGGGCCGGGGCCGGCCGACGTGGCGGCGCTGCTGGCGGGCGGGGAGGGACGCAGGCGGGAGGCGGGCCGGAAAGTTTGTCCAGCGGCCGCGGCGGGGACTCTGGCCCGGGGGATGCGCGGCCAGCCCGCCCCCGTCCCCAGCTCGCCGCGGAGTCCCGCTCGCCATGGGTAAGTCCCGACCGGGCGCTGCCCGCGGGGCGCGCGGCCCCTCCCGGGTGTGCACCCGCCCGCCCCTCGCGCCCCCGCAGCGCCGGCCGGATGCCGCCACTGGGGGCAGGCCCGGAGCGCAGGCCCGGAGCGCAGGCCCGCGCCCGCTGGGCAGGGGCTGGGCGCGCTTCCCTCCCGCCTCCATTCTGCCTGGGAAAAGTGGCTCCTGGCTCGTATGGGCGCCTGCTTGGGCCCAGACACTTGCCTGGCGGCTTTGGTCCTGGCAACCCCCCCCCCCTAGGCAAGCGAAATCGTTCCTATTCCTCAGGTGAAGAAATGGGGGCTCCAAAAGGAGCAAAGTCACTGATCAGTTTGCTGAGCGCTCTTGTGCCCCAGCCGCTGCTCTGGGGCTGGGAGTCAGCGAAACGTACAGAAGTACTGCCCTGGGGCGATTTGGCGGAGCAGACAGCGGGGGAATTTAATACAGAATTGGGGGTGGGGGGGGGAGAAGGGGATGTCTTTGTTGCCAGACAAGATTGGATTTCCATTTTTCTCTCTGGATTCAGAAGCCTCAGACCGTCATTCAGTCATTCATTCTTTAGTGAGCACATACTATGTGCTAGACATTGGTTTAAGGCAGCAGACCCCAAGCTTTTTGGCACGATGGATCACTTTCATGGAAGACAATTTTTCCATAGATGGGATGGGGGTGGGGGCGACGGCGGGGGCGGTGATGCGAGAGATGGGGAGCTGTTGTCAATACAGATGAAGCTTCCCTTGCTCCATGCCACGTGTGCGCCCACCCTTCCTAAGTTTCATGGAAGACAGTTTTAACATGGGGAATGGGGTGGGCGGTTGGCCGAGCTCTGCGGCCTGTCCCTAACAGGCTAGGAACCAGTACCAGGTCGCTGCTGGGGAATTGGGGACCACAGGCTTAAGGGGTGGGGATTCAGCAGTGAACAGAATAGACAATACACCCCTCTCTCATGGAGCCGACAGTCTGACTGAGGAGCTGGATAAACGAGTTTGTGAATAAGGTAATTCTGGAGAGCAATAAGGTGTAGTGGACACATCAAAGGAGGTCCTGTGAAGGCCAGGGGAGGTGGGTTCCTTAGGTAGGTGGGCAGGGTAGGCCTCCCCATGTAAGGTGACATTGGAGCTGAGACCTTACTCAGAAGTGGGCCTTGCTCAGATCTAGGGGAACAGCTTCCAGGGGCAGGAACAGCAAGTGCAAAGTCCCTGAGGCAGGGATGAGCTGGTGCGGTGCAGGCCAGGGTGGCTGGAGCACAGTGGGCGAGAGGAGAGGGCTCAAAAGGTCATCCGGGACATCAGAGAATTGAGCAGGGGCCACATCATGCATGGATTTCTAGCCCATGGTGAGAAGTTTGTATTTTATTCCAAATTACATAAGAAGCTGGAGGAGTGTGTTAAGCTGCTGTGGGAGGCATGAGCTGAATTATCTTTTAAAAGCTCATTCTGGGTTCTATGGAGAATCATAATAGCTAACACTGGCTATGACATAGGTAGGCATATGAAGTATTATCCTATTTGTAGATGGGGAGGCTCAGAGAGGTTAAGTGAGTGCCCTAAAGTCACACAGCTACGGAGAGGAGAAGCTGAAGTGGAACCCCAGCACTCTGGCACTAGTCTGTGTTCCAGCCACTGCACAGCTGGTGACCGACTCCAGTTCTGACTCCAGAGTTCATCCTCTTAACCCCCACAGCACACTTTCCCAGAGCCTGTCCTCCCGAGTCCCCAGGCTGCTCTTGTCATAGCAGGGTCTGGGAACTGGGCTCTCTATATAGACTTTAGGATCAGAACTGGATTCTGATTGTCACTATAAGATACCCTTATCCTAGGGCAGCCATGGGAACGGTGTGAGAAAATGAACTTAAAGTGCTCGGCTCACCACCTGCACATGGTAAATGGTCAGTTAACGTCAGCTTTTATTTTTTAGCACACCCAATACTGGGACTCAGGAGTCAGACTGCCCGAGTTCAAGTCCCTCCTCTGTCGCTTACAAACTGTGTCACCTTGGGCAAATATCTTCACCTCTCTGTGCCTCTGTGCATGCAGAGTTGGTTGGAAGTGAAAACTGTGGCTTGGAGAGTTGAGGAAGATGTACAGGAATTAGTCAGGGCCCCTCTCACACTAGCTGAAGCAAAACAAGAGTCTTATTGGTCACTGAGAAGCCAGTGGCTTCAGGTGTGGTTGGATCCAGAGGCTCAGACAATGCCTGGAATTCCTCAGGCAGAGGACGCCCCCAGCTGCTCCAGGCAGGTAAACCAGCAGCTCGGCAGCCCCCCCCCCAGTGAGCAAACACCCCTAGGCTGACTGTCACTGGCCCAGGTTCAGCTGTGTGGCATTCACCTCTGCCCAGGGCCCGGGAATCTGCTCATCGATCGGATCTGGGTCATGGACACAACCCTGGGGCCGGGCACTGGGGGCAGAGGTGGGGACGGTCATCTCCACCCAAACCAGGAGAACTGGGACAACAGGAGAAGCAATGGATGCTAAATAGCAGGCGTGTATGACTGCAGGCTCCCTGGGGAGGTGGCACGGGATCTGGGACTGAAGAGGGACAGTAGGGGAACAAAGGGACCCTTTCTTAGGGGAACAAGAGTGGTGCAAGCAGAAGGACCAGCACGTGCGGAGGCGGAGCAGCGTGAGAGTGTGTGCTGTGTGCTGGGAGCAAAGGTGTTCCGACTCCTTTGGGGCTCTCCTTTCTAGCTCCTCGGGACAATATCACTTCACCGTGCTTTGTCCCTTGAGGTTTTCCTGACAGCTCTTTGCCCTCAACCTCCGCCCCCTGCCCCGCTGCTGCGTCCCACCCCACCAGCTCTCTCTGATTGGCCTTTCTTGCTGGTAGGTCAGTGCAGCAAAGTTCTTAAGTACATGGATTTGGGAGTCCTGTGGGTCGCCATTTACAGACCCTGTTGCCTCCCAGCCATGAGAACACTCTGCGCCTCGCTTTCCCCGTCTGTGAAATGGGATCATTGTAGCTGTAGCGGTACCGCTGAGGGTTGTTATGAGGATGAACTGTGAGAAGGCACGTAAAGTCTTTGACGGAGGAGGTGCTCCACGGATGATACCTGAGATGATTTCTATTTTATTTCACTTGTAGTTTTATTGTTCTCGGACCGCTGCAGCCCAAATCTGCACTGATGTGTTTCCCTGCCGACCCGTGCTACTCAGCTTGGCCTCCGAGCCCTCGGGCAGAGTTCCTGGAGAGGAACCCAGGAAATGGCAAACAGATTCTGTGCTATGACCTCAGTTGCCCCCCACGGCCTGGAGGAACCTTCCTTTCTGGGAGTAAACCAGAAATGAAGGAGGTGGGAGGGGGGCAAAGGGAGGTGAAGACAGAGCAGGGTCTGGGCAGCATAATCTTCCAGGATGTTTACTGGCATCGGGAACAGGAAGCACAGGGCCAGCTGGGGGTAGAAGGGGGTTATTTCCCTGGGGGCTGGGGGGTGGGTAAGGGGAAAAGGCTGAGCAGAAAGGGGTGGGCGGGGAATGTTCCTCCAGATGGAACCCCTCCCCATGCACAAGAATTGCCTAACAGATCTGGGAAGAGGCAGAAGGAAGAGAGAACAGAGTGGAATCATGTTACACCTCGGCTTTGTAATGGGGTGGTCGAGAGTAAGGCCTGTAGAGCCGACTGCCTGGCTTTGATTAGAGCCTCAGCTGCTTACTGCTACTTTTGACCTTAGGCAAGTCAAGTTCACCTCTCTGATGATCGGTTTATTCATTCATAAATAACACAAGAGCCTGCCTCATAAAGTTGCGGTGAGAATTAAATGGGTTATTAAACTTAAAGTGCTCAAAGCAGTGCCTGATCCAGAGAAAACACCCTGTACATCTGGCTATAGTATTACGAATGTTCCTCTCAGGTCTGGGGTCGCGGGGGTGGTGGTAGTGAGTCAGATTGATACTGCTGGATTACTGTAGATGCTTCCAGAAATACATATATTTAAGTGTGTAAATTGAAAACTAAGAGCAACCTGTACAGCTACACCGTGGCTATTTTTATGTGCGAATTCATTACAATTTTTAAAAAGTAAAAATTCAGTTCCTCCATCATGTTAGCCACATCTCAAGTGCTCAGTCCCCACTCATGGCTCGTGCCCACCACATGGGACAGCATAGATGGAGAAATTCCTGTCATCGCGGGACATTCTATGATATAGTGCTGCTCTAAGAAGAAAAGAAACAGGAAGTGTAGCACTCAAATAGATAGTGAAAAAAATGGAACATCAAAACCTTAATTGTTCCATCAAAAGCAGAAACGGAAAAAGAAGTATCTTGATAGCACAGTGAGTAAGAGATGCAAAAATAAACGTGAGAAGCAAATTCAAGCATATCGGGAATTGCAATAAATGTGAACAAGGTCACCTTTTCAGAGCAGAAGCACTCAGATGGAACGTACAAACGTCCCACTCTACACTGCTTTGGAGAGACACAAGCACACCACTGCAGTTTAACCTGTTGGGTTAGGGTGGTTTGCAAATTCGGAGACCCTGAGGGAGGGGGAAGCTCGACACCCGTCCAAATGTAGGTAAGGGTTTCAGAAGCCGGAGGGAGGGACAGTGTGAGTTGAGAGAGGCACAACCTGTCTGTCTGCAGGCTGCTTCTGTGCCTGCACTGTTGAAATGGCTTCTGCTTTCTCTCTCCGTTGTACCCTGTGTTGAGGGCCCCTTCTGCTGTTCCTGATGCTGTTTCTATTTCTGTCTTTCCCCCTTGATCACACTTGCCAAAGCGTTATCTGTTTTCTTAGTCATGTCAAAGAACCAACTTGAGTTTTACTGATCAGCCGTCCTGTTGGTGGTGGTGCTATTTTTTTCCATTTCATTAACATCTGCTTTCATATTCATTCATTCCATTTGTTCCTTGGGTTCATGTTTTCATTTTCCTAGCTTCTACAGTCATAAATCCTTGCCCCAACCCCTCCTCAGCCCGCCCTAATAAAAAGTTAGAGTCGTTTGGCCTTGGGGCCAGCGCCTCTGTTTACTTTCTGGCGCTGTGCCTCCTCTGTCTTCGGAGAGAGTAAATGGAACTTCGCATTTCTATCTACTTCTGTCTATCCTAAAGTTCGTCTGAGAATTCTTTCTCCCCGACATACAGACTTGACACCCTAACACCTGTTTCATTTCATCTTCCCACCAGCTCTGGGAGCAGGTAGGGCGGGTTTCGTTGTCCCTGTTTTATATCTGAGCAAACCGAGACAGTTCACGTGCAGCTGAGGGTGAGCACAGAGCGAGGTGTGCACGGAAGGTGCGTAAACGGAGAAGCTCAAGAATATCCTTAATACCAGAACTCTCAGATAACTGCAATCGTCCGGGCTGGGCGGGAAAAAGAAGCAAATAATGACAACAACAACAACAACAAAAAACACCAAAAAACCCAAATCTACCAAAACCAAAACAAAACAAGACAAAGCCTTCTCACATCCCCACATTTACCTGAGAATTTTCTACCATCTTCATTAGTTTGTTCATCTATAAAATGGGAATAATGAAGCACCTATTTCTTTGGACTTAGGAAGGATTTTACAGAATTATTATTATGTTTGAGCTCCTCCTCATTTATGATCCTCTTCATTTCTCATCTTTAGCCAGTGGTCCATTTGGATATAAATTAACCTAGGACTAAAAGCCCCACAATTTGGGATGCAGAAGTTAGAAACATGGTGCAGTTAGAACCATGGTGCAGTTTAGTATTCCCTAAGTAATGAAGTAGGTGGGTTGTGGCACACTCTCCTGATTCCCACTAACTGACCTTGTGCTCACTCATCATGCACTCAGAAATCTCTATTCCACCTTAAAGGAGAAAAATGTTTGAATGGTTACTTTATTTGTAAATAGACATTGAAACAAACCTTTTATCAATGTGTCATAAACATTTTGGAAGAGACTGATCTAGTAATGTTTCCTCATTTTATAGATGGGCAAAGATGGACTCATATTTTGGTTATCTATTGCAGTGTAACAAAACATCCCAAAACTTAATGTCCTCTACGAACAACCATTTTATTATATCTAATAGTTCTCTGGGTTGAATGGGCTCAGCTAGCCGGTTCATCTGCTGCTGTTCAGGTCTCTTATGAAACTACAGTCAGATGGTGGCTGCAGTTGACATCATTTGGAGGCCTATATAGGATGCTGGCATGGCTGGGCCTCTCGCCCTGCCTTTATTTTATCTAAAAGGTCTCTCAACATCGTTTCTCCATGTCACAGGGGGTAGCTAGACTTCTTACATGGTGGCTTGGGGCTCCCCCCAAAATATAAAAACTAGAAAGTGTTCAAGGACTAGGCCAAGAACTGGCACAGTATCACTTCAGGCATAATCTGGTGGTTAAAACTAGTCACAGAGTTACCGAGATTCAACGTGAGAGGAAACCACATAAAGGCATAAATACCGGGAGGCATGGTTCATTGGGAGTCATCTTAGAGACTAACTCCCACAGCCCAGAAAGGGAAAGAGACCAGCCTTGTGTCACATAGTAAGTTAAACATAAGTGTCACAAAACAGAAAAGAACCTTGTTTTCCTAACATCTAAAGCACTGTCTTTTCCTCGCTGCTGTGTATATAAAAATGACTTTGAAGTCCTACAAGTTCCTCAATTAACAACAACAACAAAAATTAATTTCCTCTCCCACCCAGAGTAAGAAAGCATACTTTCCTCAACTAAGATGGAGAGGTTTCAGGTTCATTCCATGAATCTGGAAATTTTGTTACCTAGTATATTAATTGGGAGCTTTTTAATTATAATTTACATAAACCAACTGGATTTGGATTAAGGAAGAAGGAATATTTGTTGGCTCATGTAACTGGAGAGTCCAGTGGCTTGAGTAAGCTTCAGTGGTTCATACAATACTACTGGATCTCTATTTCTTATTCTCCTTATCTTTTGGCTCTCTTTTTGTTTGTGTTGGTTTCATTCTCATAAAGGCCTCTGTACAGCATCACCAATGGCCATTTTGTTTCTGCAACTTGAGATTCTCAAAAATAGAGTCCTTTTTCCTTGTATGCATAGCAATTCCTTGAATGACCCAGACTGTGTCACTTGCCCATCCCTGTGTGTGGGTGTTAGGGACATGTGACTGGCAGCCCCCCCAGTGGCGAGGGGGCTCTTCCCCAAATGAAAAGGTTCTAGGTACACAGAAAAAGTAATAAATGTTCACTATCCGCAGAACTCTCTTTTCCTTGAAGATTCGTTTCCATATAGAAGCAGTTGGAAACCGGTGCCAACGGGCTACATTTTGAGATGTGTTTTGTCTGGCCTGAACTGTATTTTAATACATTCTTGGAATAGCATTTAAAAATCAAAAGAGAGTTTATAAAAATCTGGATTTCTGGCTCCTTTTATTTTTTTTTTAAAAAAACAAGCTCTTGGTTTTTCTTTTTAAACAAATCTGGCAGCTTTTGATTTTTCTGTCTTCCAGTTTCTTTATCTGTCAAATAGAGCTATTAATGATACCTACCTTATAAGGTTGTTGTGAGGATTACATGAAATGATGAGAAAATGTCCTACAGTAAGCCTGGTACAGAGGGAGCAGTCATGAAATGGCAGCTACCCTTCTAATCACTTGCCAGGGGTTACCCGTTCTCATTGTCCTACATGCAGCCCATTTTACTCACTTATGTTAACTGGCACCTCCCTGCTCTATGGCATTTGCTCTTGAGTCTGTCACTACCGCTCTCATCTAGACCTTGTACTAGCCTCTCAACCTGGGTTCTCTCCTGCCGTCTGCTGATAGTGCTAGAAATAGAAACTTTCACTAAGTTAGACATTGTTAGGATTTTTTTTTCCCTATCATATACAAAAGTCTGGAGATTGACAATCCATTGTTGATATGGCAGGTTTACTGTTATCAGAGACCCAGGCTCCTTCTGTATTTTGTTCTACTATGTCAGTTCGTAGCTTGCATCTTCATGGGCACCCCTCCACTGTGTTCCACAGTGGCTGCTGGAGCACCAGCCATAACGTTTGCATTCCAGGCAAGAAGTAAAAGAGCAAGAAGGACAGGCAAAAAAGGTGCTAGCCAGCAGTCTGTCTCCCCCTACCCACTTCTTGGGGAGTTTTTCTTGAAGTGTCGCTGAAAAAAGTATCTCTTCTGTATTAGCCACCTGTAGCTGCAGGAAAGGCTGGGAAATGTAATCTTTTAGCTGGATATAGTCCTGATACCAAAGAAGAAGGGATTGAATGGACATTGGGTAGGCTACACCCACCTCACTTAGCATCTCTGTACATCACCAAGAGCAATCTTTTAAAAATTAAAAATAGACCGCCTCACTCCTAGCTGAAGCTATCAAAGATGTCCATCCACTGAGAATGAAACTCATCATTGTCCTCAAGGAGCCCCACGTGGTTTGGCCCCTGCCTTCTCCTGGCTCCAGCCCCTCTGGCCTCCAGACGGATCAGCACAGTGATTTAAAGCCCTCACTCTAGCCCTGTCAGCTCTGCCTCTTACTTGCTGTGTGACCATGAGAAAGTTTCTTAATCTCTCTGCACCTTGGAAGATGATGCAAATAATGTTACAGTGGGGTTGTAAGATTTAAATGAGAAAAAACATACAAAGTTCTTAAAACAGGTTCTGACATTTAGTAAGTACTAGTTATTAATGTTTGTAGTTGTTCAAACATACCCAAAATTGTCCTACTTCAGGCCCTTTATACTTGGTGTTCCCTCGGTCTAGAATATTCTTCTGCCAGACTTTTCCATGGCTTTCTCTCTCACTTCATTCAGATCTCTGCTCAGATTTTCCCTCTTCAGAGAGGCCTCAGCTGACTACCCTGTTTAAAATAGGGTACCTACATCATTCTCAATTCTATTTCCCTGCTTTATTTTCTACGATACCTTTCAACACCTGAAATTACATACTTATTTATTATCTTCCTGTTTCTAGAATGTTAGGTCCTTGACAACACCACCGTATTCCAGCCCCAAGAACATTTATCTGGGTTGTTGCAGATGCCAGATAAATAAATTCAGATGGATGGAAGGGTGTGTGGATGGGGATATAAAGGGAAGGAATACAGAGATGGGTGCATGCATGGATAGACTTGTGAATGGGTGGATCAATAAATCAATGGATGGTTGGGTGAGTTAAGGGGTAGATAAATGGACACATAGATAGATAAGTATGTAGATGGATTGATGGATAGATGAATGGAGAATAGATGGGTGGATGAATGGGTGGGTGGATGAATGGGTGGGTGGATGAACACATGTTTGAATAGATATAGTAGATGCCTGTCTGGAGGATGGATGGATGGATGGGCAGATGGATGGTTGAATAGAAGAAGACAGATGGGTACATGGAGAGCTTGACAGATGGAGGGGAGGTTGAAAGGACAGATGGTCTGACAAGGAGCCATTTTGAACTTTGTCTTGAACTTTTGTTTTTCAGGCTGTCCCCCACCTGTGCTGCCCCTGTGTGCCTCTGTGTCTTTGCTGGGTGGCCTCACCTTTGGATATGAGCTGGCAGTCATTTCAGGCGCCCTGTTGCCGCTGCAGCTTGACTTCGGCCTAAGCTGCTCAGAGCAGGAGCTCCTGGTGGGCAGCCTGCTGCTGGGGGCCCTCCTCGCCTCCCTGGTGGGGGGCTTCCTCATTGACCGCTACGGCAGGAAACAGGCCATCCTGGGCAGCAACTTGGTGCTGTTGGCGGGGAGCCTGGCCCTGGGCCTGGCCGGCTCCCTGGCCTGGCTGGTCCTGGGCCGCTCGGTGGTTGGCTTTGCCATCTCCCTCTCCTCCATGGCCTGCTGCATCTATGTGTCGGAGCTGGTGGGGCCCTGGCAGCGGGGAGTGCTGGTGTCCCTGTACGAGGCAGGTATCACCGTAGGTGTCCTGCTCTCCTACGCCCTCAACTATGCGCTGGCCAGTGCCCCCTGGGGGTGGAGGCACATGTTTGGCTGGGCCACCGCGCCTGCTCTCCTACAGTCTGTCAGCCTCCTCTTCCTCCCTGCGGGTGCAGACGAGACTGCAGCGCACAAGGACCTCATCCCCCTCCAGGGAGGCGAGGCCCCCAGGCTGGGCCCGGGGAGGCCGCGGTACTCCTTTCTGGACCTCTTCAGGGCCCGGGATAACATGCGAGGCCGGACCGCGGTGGGCCTGGGGCTGGTGCTTTTCCAGCAGCTGACGGGGCAGCCCAACGTGCTGTGCTACGCCTCCACCGTCTTCCACGCCGTGGGCTTCCGCGGGGGATCCTCAGCCGTGCTGGCCTCCGTGGGGCTCGGCGCCGTGAAGGTGGCGGCCACCCTGACCGCCATGGGGCTGGTGGACCGCGCGGGCCGCAGGGCCCTGCTGCTAGCCGGCTGTGCCCTCATGGCCCTGTCGGTGAGCGGCATAGGCCTGGTGGGCTTTGCCGTGCCCATGCACGCGGGCCCCAGCTGCCTGGCCGTGCCCAACGCCACCGGGCGGGCGGGCCTCCCTGCAGACCCTGGCCCGCCGAAGGGCTCACCTGCCCCTCCAGTGCCGAGCACCGGGGAGGGCCACAGGGAGCCAGTCTTGTCAACCAAGCCCCACTCCGGAGCTGGAGGCCCCTCGGCCTGGCCCCTGCCAGCGTCCCCGCCTGCCGCCCCGGGGCCCGCGCTGCTGCGCTGGGCGGCGCTCGTCTGCCTCATGCTCTTCGTCAGCGCCTTCTCCTTCGGATTCGGACCCGGTGAGCGCGTTTCCGCGCAGATGGCAAGGGCTGGGCGGCTGGGGGGCTGTGGGGTCGGGGGCTCTGAGGGGCGCCAGGGGTGATTGACCACGAAGCTTCAGGGCTCCTCCCAGGGCCTAACTTTGTGTTTAGATTCTTGCAAAGGCCCCCAGCTCGTGTAAGCTTCCGGCCTCACGAAACCTGGGTCTGTCCCTGCATGGCTCTATGAAAGGGGTTTACGTGACAGGAATTTGCAGAACAGGGAGAAAACCGACATCCCAGTTTGCTCAGGACTGTCCCAGCCTCGGCACTGGGGGTCTCATGTCCCAGGAAGCCTCTCAGTCTTGGGCAGAGCGAGACTGGGGGTCACCCTGCAGGGACTCTTGCAGCGGTAGGGGACAAGTGTTCTGGGAGAACTGGGTGTCAGGAGCTGACATTCTACTTAAAGCACGCTGGAGGGAGGCTGCCTGCTGGACCCATGGGTGCCAGGCCTGGGTCCCGGCCTCCACCCAGGAGCCCCCTGCTCTCCCGCCCTAGTGACCTGGCTTGTCCTCAGCGAGATCTACCCCGTGGAGATCCGAGGGAGAGCCTTCGCCTTCTGCAACAGCTTCAACTGGGCCACCAACCTCTTCATCAGCCTCTCCTTCCTCCACCTCATCGGTACGTCCTCCCCCGGCGAGTCCCTGTCTTCTGTGGCCCAGCCTAGAGCAAAAGAGCTGTGTGAATTTTCCCATTGCTAGCGGCAGAGTTATTCTGTGCAGAAGCTGCACAGAAGTGTCCAGGACAACACCCAGAACACGCAGACACGCTGCATGCTCCCCAGGGCAGCTAAGAGCGTGCAGTCTGCACTTGGTGCCGGCGAGGGCTCGTCTGGGCTCCGTCAGCAGGTGCAAGGGTGGCAATGTTTGTTTGCTGTAAACTGGCTTCAGCTGGCCCATACCGCCTGCTGGCTGGAAGTTTTTCTCAGCTCTAGTTTGGATGGCACCCTCTCTACTCCCTAGCATTCAGCCCCTAGCTGAGGGGCGGCGGGCGGGGCAGAGATTGTATGGGCCCAGCACACCTGGTCTTCAGCAGCCCCGCTTATCTGGGCAGAAGTGCATGGGCTCCTTCTCTGTGGCCCCAGGGCACAGTTCTTAGGGTTCTGCCCTTTCCTACTCCCTGTAGCCAAGAGCGTCCTCTCAAAGGCACACGGACCACGACTGTCTTCCCCCCCAGGCTTAGGGAATCCGAACTTCTCCCTGCTGCCTCAGGCTTCAAGGTTTCCCTTTAAGTGGAGTGAGTGAGTGAGTGCAGAGGGGAAGGAAGGGATGGAGGCAGGAAGGGGGGAAGGAAGGAGAGTTTATTAGAATTCTGTCATGTCATTATTATCCCCATTTCACAGATGGGGTTAATTCCTCCTTCCCAAGTCCTGCCAGGTAGTCAGAAGACTAGAACCAGTCCCCCTGCCTCCCCGCCCAGTGCTCCTCTTGCTGGACACTAGGTCCAGCTGGTCAGGGAGGCTGCTTGGAGGAGGCGTGCCCATGGCTGTTAGAGGCGAGAGCGGCGTCCGAAACATAATTTGTGCTTCCACCTCGACAAAGACTCTGTGCTCCACATGCTCCCTTTGTCTTGGGCTGACTGACTTCAGAGGACTTGGGGTCATCCCCATCCTAGTGCCTGGCCCTGCCACCCTGGCCCCACCAGAGGTTCCAGGAAGAGAGGGGGGTTCTGCGCTTCCCCTCCCCCGGGCCTGAACCGTGGCTTCCATCTTCTTTCCCGGATCAGTCAGGCGCAGGCCAGACTGGCTGAAACTCAATTCCCTGAATGATCAACTCACTGAATGACCAATTCCTGGAATTTCTGAGGATTTTGGGAAACTGACCTTTGCCAGGCTGCACCCGAGCAGCCGTTTCGCCATTCCCCCTGGATGCAGGCTTTGCAGCAAGCTCCGCCGGTTAGCGCTTTGGGGGCGGGTCGGTGGCCTTTCCCATAAGCACAAGTTGCCGTCTCTCTGTGTTTGTGTGGCCTTTCCCATAAGCACAAGTTGCCGTCTCTCTGTGTTTGTGGACTCGTGTGTGCCTGGCCCTTCCCCTGCCTTTGGGGCACCCAGTGAGATTCCTGCTTTAAGGTTCTTACCTGACAACTTGTTGGTCACTCTGCAAAGGGACCATGTGGAACATTTGCTTGGCTGAACTGACTATCCACGCTCGCCCTAGAACCCGCCAGCTGGCCCAGGCCCACCCTCCTGCCCTCCTGTTCCCAGGTGCCATCGGCTTGTCCTGGACCTTCCTGCTGTACGGACTGACCGCTCTTCTCGGCCTG
>VSMD01028797.1:2044-70485 GCA_008750895.1 Mirza zaza
CCGGACTAGGGGCAGGGGCCACCGCCCCACAACCCACTCCAGGGGCCGGACTAGGGGCAGGGGCCACCGCCCCACAACCCACTCCAGCAGGTCGGACTAGTGGCAGGGGCCACTGCCCTGCACACCCACTCCAGCGGTCCGGACTAGGGGCAGGGCCCACTGCCCAACAGACCCATTCCAGCGGGCCGGACTAGGGGCAGGGGCCCCGCCCCGCACACCCACTCCAGCGGCCCGACTAGGGGCAGGGGCCACCGCCCTGCACACCCACTCCAGCGGGCCAGACTAGGGGCAGGGCCCACCACCCCACACACCCATTCCAGCGGGCCTGACTATGGGCAGGGGCCACTGCCCCGCACACCCACTTAGACGGGCCGAACTAGGGGCAGGGGCCACCTTCCCACACACCCACTCCAGTTGGCTGGACTAGGGGCAGGGGCCACCGTCCCCCACACCCACTCCAGCGGGCCGGACTAGGGGTCAGAGGGCACCGCCCCACACACGCACTCCAGTGGGCTGGACTAGGGGCAGGGGCCACCGCCCCACACACCCACTCCTGGCCCTGGCGCTCCCTGATTCCACCTGTTTGTAGAGGAGAAGAAAGGAATAACCAAGGGAGTGCTCACACAGGCGCTAGGACCTTGGAGGCGCTCAGTGGCATACCTGTCAAAAAAGCTAGATCTGGCAGAGGCGGGATGGCCAGCTTGTTTGGGAATCATCCAGCTACTGCCTTACTAGTCAAAGACGCCGATAAGCTCGCCCTGGGTCAGCATTTGCAGATTACCACCCCTCATGCCACAGAGGGGATCCTGAAGCAGCCGCCAGGACGATGAATTACAAATGCGAGGCTGACTCACTACCAGGGACTTCTATTAGACGCTCCTCACATTGAGTTCCGGACTCCTGCCATCCTGAACCCGGCCACACTCCTGCCAGATCCCGAGCTGGAAACACCTGAACATAGTTGCCTTGAGATCCTGGCCGAGACCTAGATGGCCCGGAAAGACCTAAAAGACCGCCCTCTTCCAAACAGCGACCTGAGCTGGTTCACCGATGGGAGCAGCTTTGTTCGGGATGGACACAGGTATGCGGGGGCGGCTATAGTGAATGAGCGAGGTAATCTTATTTGGGCATCACGCCTCCCACAGGGGACATCAGCCCAGAAGGCGGAACTGGTGGCATCGACAAAAGCCCTCCGCTGGGCCCAAGGAAAGAGGCTGACGGTATACACTGACAGTCGTTATGCGTTCGGGGCGGTCCACATACATGGGGCTCTCTACAAAGAGAGAGGTTTCATCACAGCGGAGGGAAGAGAAATCAAACGTAAGCCTGAAATATGTCAGCTGCTGGAAGCCATTTTGTTGCCAAAAGCAGTGGCAGTAGTCCACATTCCGGGACACCAGAAGGGGACTCTCTTGAAGCCCGGGGCAACCGGGCTGCAGACGCTGAGTCAAAAAGGGCTGCAGAGGAACCAGCACTAACGGATGTTCTACATTTGAGCTTGCCACCTCCTGGGATGGGAAAGATGCCCCCCAACCAGATTATTCCAGCACAGACATAAACTGGGCCAAAGAAAAACTGTAGGTGACACAGAGTAAGGATGGTTGGCTCCAAGATGGAGAGCACCGCCTAGTAGTTCCTGAAACCTTGGGGAACCACCTACTAGGACACTTGTACCAGACGACGCATCTGGGAAAAAGGAAGATGCTACAGTTGCTGGACACTGCACAAATCAGATTCTAACCACAAGGACAGACAGCAGAAGACCTCGTCCGGAACTGCCGTGTCTGCCAGGTCATGCAGCCGGGGAGGATCAGAGGGACCCATGAAGGTACCAGGGAGCGAGGAAGGCAACCAGGATTATTTTGGGAAATAGACTTCACAGAAGTAAGATCCAGAAAACATGGGTACAGGTATTCGTTGGTCATAGTAGGTACTTTCTCAGGGTGGGTGGAAGCTTTTCCTACTAAAGGAGAGACTGCCTTAATAGTAGCAAAGAAAATATTGGAAGAAATAATTCCCAGGTACGGGCTGCCGGAGAGCATAGGCTCTGACAATGGGCCAGCCTTCACAAGTCAGGTCAGTCAAGGAATAGCCTGAGCACTGGGGGCGGATTGGAAGTTACATTGTGCATATAATCCCCAGAGCTCAGGGCAGTAGAAAGAATGAACAGAACCCTAAAGGAGACCTTAACTAAATTGGTCCTAGAAACTGGCGGGGACTGGGTGACTCTCCTTCCCTTTGCCCTGTTCTGAGCCCAGAACACCCCTTACCATTTGGGCTTAACCCCCTTTGAGATTGTGTATGGTACCCCTCGGCCTGTAATCCCCAGGGTAAGCCCTGAGGCTCTCCCGGAACACCCTAGAGAGGTACTGCAGGCTGTACAAGCTCTGCAGTGTGTTCACAGCCAAGTGTGGCCGGCCCTCCAGGCCATCTACCAGACAACTGAACCAAGGAGCGAGAGTAATAAACACTTGTATCACCGTCATCAGCCAGGGGATTGGGTGTGGGTAAAACGGCATAACAGTAAAACCCTAGAGCCTAAATGGAAAGGACGCTTTCAAATTATTCTTGTTACCCCCACTGCTCTTAAGGTTGTCGGGGTAGCAACCTGGATCCACCACTCCCACGTGAGACCGACTAGTGAGGACGAGCAGAAGCAACAGCAGGACGAGTGGAGGGCGACAGCAGACCTCACAAATCCACTAAAGACCAGGCTGACCCGTGTGGCATCTGCAGAGTAAATGAGACTATTGACTTAGATTCTGGTAGAACTACTGATTGCCCTTCTAGGACTCGGACTGGGACTAGTTACCCCAAAGATTTGGATTAAGCTGTAAAGATAGGGTTTGGTATTGTTCTATGTTTCACATGCAAGCGCATTATGGATATCCTGCTCTTGGACCAAAGTTTTGCAGTTGTGGTTAATAATGAGAACCCACATCTGCCATATAAACTTACATGGGAAATAACGAACTTAGAAACCCATGAGGTATATAATAGCACCTCAAGGGCAGAGCCACTAAACACCTGGTAGTCAGATTTATATTTCAACTTAGAAAAAGTCAGTCCCCTAGAAAAGCCAGCAGAGAGAGTAGCGATATCCTTGGGAGGCCCTGCTGCTGCCCCAATCCCCAGTTCTTGGGTAACTGGACCATGGAGGGAAGATGTGGAACGGACCTCCATAAGCCAGAATGGGTTTTACACCTGTCCAGGATTCCAGCCCCCTCAGGAAAACCATCAGTGTGGGTGTATTGGAGGTTATTATTGTGCCAAATGGTGGTGTGTAACCACAAATGATGGGGAGTGGAAATGGCAGGCACAACCTCTTTTCATTAAAATGTCCTATGTCCAACCTTATAGTAGACATAGGTATGCCAGAGACTGTAACCATTTACAGAAGAGGGAAAGAAAGATAAAAGGTGGATGTCAGGGCTGTCCTGGGGAATATGCCTCTATCAAAGGCCATATCTCTGTTCCATAATACAAATCAAACTCAAAGTGGCTCCCATCTAGGGCACTGTAGGGCCTAACCCAGAGGTACAGGTAAAAAGGAAAAAGCAGAACAGACCAACCCTGCAACCAACTGTCTCCTCTCCACAACTTGCTGGGGCAGAAACTGTAAGTCAGGTCACCCCTAGAGGTCAGAACACCCCTTAAGCAGAAGAAACAGAGGACTCCCTATGGAACATGCTAACAGAGGCATATGAGACTTTAAACCATACTGAACCAGCCGTCACCGAGGCATGCTGGTTATGTTATGACATCAGACCTCCTATCTATGAAGCAGTGGGAGTAGCTACCCCCTTTAGCCAGTCAGGAGAAGAAATTCCCAAGTCTTGTAAATGGGACCACAAGAGACCGAGACTGACTCTCCTGACAGTCACCGGAAATGGAACCTGCATAGGAAAGGTGCCCGATAGCCACATGCAGTTTTGTGCCGAGGTTCACCCTACCACAGACCCGACCAGTGGAATAAAATGGCTGGTCCCAGCACTCAACGGGTGGTGGATCTGTTCAAAGATAGGCCTAACCCCCACCTAAGCCTATCAGTCTTCAATGAGTCTGAAGAATACTGCATTATGGTACTAGTGTTCCCTAAGGTCATCTATCATTAAGAAGACACTGTCTATGCTGTTTGGACCATGGAGAAAAGGACTCCAACTTAATTTAAAAAAAAAAAAAAAGGGAGCCTTTCACAGCAATAACCTTAGCTACTCTTTTTGGCCTGGGGGCAATAGGAGCAGGGACAGGCATCTCATCCTTGGCAGTGCAGCATAGGGGGTTCAATAGCTTAAGGGCCGCCGTAAACAAAGACATAGCCAAAATTAAAGAGTCCATCTCCCATTTAAAAAAATCCCTAACTTCGTTGTCCAAAGTAGTGCTGCAGAACCGGAGGAGGCTAGACTTAGTATTCCTCCACGGGGGGTAGGGGGTGGGGGTTGTGCAGCCCTAGGAGAAGAGTGCTGATTCCATGCAGACCATACTGGGGTAGTTAGAGAGTCCATGGCAAAGGTCAGGGAGGGACGTGCCGGACAAAAATGAGAGCACGAGCAACAACAAGGATGGCTTGAGTCATGGTTCAAGAGTTCCCCGTGGCTAACTACCTTACTATCTACCTTGTTGGGACCTATAATAGTGCTCATGCTTATCTCACCTTTGGGCCATGTATTCTGAACAGGTTAGTCACTTTCATAAAGGAACAAATAAATACTGTGCAGTTAATGGTACTGCAGCAGCAGTACCGAAGGTTGAGTCTTAAAGATAACAGCTTAGGAATAGAAGAGATACAAGACCCTGGATACGAGCAAGAATGCTCGTAAGAACCAAGGGAAAGGGGAGAATGTAAGATATTGGGCTATTAGGATAACGGACACCTTCCAGCTTCTGTTTACTGCTTGCTTGCTAACCGTAAGGCATTATGGGTACATTATGGGATGCAGAGGAGAAAGACAAAGAACACGGAAACTGTGAGTCTCTCAGCTAGGACCCGGAACAGGTTGGAGCCTGTCAGGGGCAGGATGAAGTAAGAATCACTGTGGGGGGGATGCATGATCAGCATGTAAACAGCTTAGCTATAAAAGGGTCACTAGCACACAAGGGGGGGGTCCCTCCCCGAAGAAGAGCCCACTACTGGCACTCTGGGGGCTCGGACCCTAGCTCGAGCTAGACAATAAAACTCCTTTTGATAATTACAGCCTCGGTGACTCTGTCTCTCTGTCCTGCGGCCTTGCGAATCTTGACTATAACACTCATGAATGTAGGTGGGTGTCATACAATCCTTTGAGAGCTAGAACAGAATAAAAAGAAAGAGGAAGGGAAAATTCACTGTTTGATCTGGGACATGCATTTCTCCTCACCTCAGACATTGGCAACTTTGGTTTTCAGGCTTTTGGACTGGGATCAAGACTTAGACCAATACTTCCTTGTATACTCAGCCCTTTGGATTTGGACTCTATCTAGTCCCATACCATCAGCTTCCCTGGGCCTCCACAATGCAGGAAATAGATTGTAGAACTTTTCATCCTCCATATTTGCATGAATCAATCCATCATAATAAATCTCCTCATATGTACATAAATAGATATATCTGTATCTTTATCTAGTCATTCATCCTGCTGGTCCTCTTTCCCTAGAAAGCTCTGAGTAACACAATAGTCAATTAAGCTTAAATTTCAGATAAACAAATGGCCTTTTAATATAAGCATGCAATATTTGCATACTTGCAGTATTTGCATGAAATAATTGGGGCATATTTATAATAAAATTATTTATCTGACACTGACATTTGACTGAGCGTTTATTATTTTATCTGATAACTACACAAAGGAACCTACACACACAATAATTTTAGCCCAGTGAGACCCATTTTGTTTTTCTGACCTCTAGAACTGTAAGATAAAATATTCATCTGTGTGTTTACATACATGTGTGGCAATTTGTTTCAAAAGGAAAATAAAATTAATATAAGACCAGAATATTTTACTGTCTCATGAGTAGATTTTTAAAAACATCTAAACATTAGTGGAGTCCTTTCTATTTTTGGTTGGAAACAGTAACATTTCTTAAAACTGAAAATAGAACTCCATTGTTTCATCCAAGCACAATCACAGAGTATAAACCAGAATTTCACAAGCTCCTAAAAGACAAAATGAACACAAAAAATGTTTCCCAATTGTTTGTTTTGGTGATTTTTCTACCATTAGGATGAAATTTACGTGAGTTAACCCGTACAAAAGTCATTGAATAATTTTGGTATGAGCATTACTGTTCTGGGATCTGAGTATCAAACTAGATGAGGTGGAACAGTAAAGAAAATCTTTCCAAAGAGGAAGGCCCAGGCAGTGTGGGAGTACAGATAAAAGGCACCACATGCAGCACTGATTGTGGAAGAATCATGTTGGTTATGTTTATAAATTATTTGGTGTATAAAAATGATGAGGTTGAATTTTTAAGAGTTTGCAAGTATTGGTCAGGTAAACCAAAAATAATTGGGTGAAATAAAAATGATAATGGTGGTAATGGTTTTAACTACCAAAGGAATATCAATGATGGTGGGAGACCTCTTTCATTTTGTTTTTAGTCATGTGGTTATAACTTTCCTCACTGCCAATAAGTAGGCACAATTTTCCATTATGTTGCTTTTGATAAATGTGTTGTTTCCCAAGCTGGCATTGGCATATCAGCTAACACCTTCCCCATCCTCTTCCACAACTTCACTTTCCTTCAAGATCAAAGGTGGAAGCCCATGTATCTGACCATAATACAAACAAGATCCCTACATATTTACATATTAAGAAAACTGTGAAGCAGGAATGTACTTGGCACTGACTCTGGTACATGCTTAATCCTTTCCTCCAAACATGCTTAGATGTTCAACCAGTCAAAATCGAAGGCGTAACCATTAAAATCTACATATATATCTATGTAACTAAACTACAAAATGTCTGTGATGAAGCTAATAGTAACAAAACAAACAAACAAAAACTAATGAGGTCTGCAATCCTGGTTTTTTTCTTAGCTGTCCTCACTGAGTCTTACAAATACTTGGACCTGTGAAACTATTTTGTAAATCAACCTAAGGGCCCGATAATGGTGCTCCTTTTATTTTTTAATTGAGACATCTAAATTTTGGTTACATTTTGTTCTAAATGAGCTGAAAATCTTTAATAAACATATTTAATAAATGTAGAGATAGAAATACTCAGCTTCTAATATCTTTTGCAAATTGGAGATATTGACAATAAAGCTTGTAAACAGAAAGATACAAAAGGAATGGAGGAAATGGACAAATTAGAATCTGAAAGCTTGAATGGTATATACAAATGAAAGTTAAAAATACATGATTATCTTTGAGAACATCCCAACTTGTGTGATGTCCTTATTTTTAATTGGATAATCTGATATTCTGTAGTGGGATGAATAAAATCAAGAAGGCCTACACATTCAAAAGAATCACAGAAATAAGTTATTTGATAAATTTTAGTTGATAAAAATATTAGAGTAGTGACATATTCTAGATAGAGGCAAAAATTACCAAGAAAAACTTCTGGAGTGATATAATATAATATCATTGAAGTGATATAATACACTTCAATAAGAAAAAAAAATTGTTTTTTTTTGTAAGAAGAGTTGTAAATGTCTTAAACTCTCAGAATTGTAAATGTCTTACAACTCAAAGAATTGTAAATGTCTTAAACTCTCCAGAATTTTCTCTGAGCTTACTAGTGTTTGCTCAATTAAAAATATTAGAGCCCACTGGAAAGAATCATTAAAAGGTGCCTACAATTTCAAATTCACCAACCAAAAAATTCAACTTTGTAGAAGATTCTAGGCAATTATATGAAAAATTAGAATTAAGATCACATTAGAAAATGTATGCTTTAAAAAATACCAATCAAATTGTTAAGAAATTATATGTGCTAAGGATATAATATCCAGATAATCAATATGAACAATATTTTAATACTCCCAGTTGTTCTTTTTTAAGAAAGATTTTTGACAATAGTTTTTGAGAAATTCCACTTTAAAGGTCCATTAATATTATAAAATCTATCAGCCAATATAAAAATATTTCAAAAATGATTTAAGTTTAATTAATTTTAACTCCCCTTTCACTTTTAAAATGTATATTGTTTTGGACACTAAATTATGTGATCACCCTGGCCATAACTCTGGCTGTATGGGGCTGCCCCGCAAACGCTGGGGCCCTGGGGGTGGACAGAAGCCTCCACCAGGCATGATGCAGGGCGTATCCATCCCGAACTCGCTTCCCTGCCCCCTGCCAGTCTCTGCTTGAGCTTTCTGCCAGCACTGAGAGTAAGGCTGTGCAGTCCACCTAGGGAAGGCTGGGGGACAGTGGAAAAATCTGGAAGGCTGTGGAGACTGCCTGGCTCAGCAGATGAAGGTCTCCAGCCTTGGGTGATGAAGCAGGAAGCCTGAGGTGAGACCAGGGAGAGCAGGTGTTAAGTGCAGGCTTTAAAAAACAACCCAAGGACCTCAGGAATGTTGCACATAAAAACAGGACCTTGAATGGCTGCACTGATCATCAAGGAAGCATCTGCCACAGAGAACAGCCCACTGGACTAAGCCTGGCAGTGTATTCTTTGGCTTGGAGAAGGTCTCAGGGAAGGGATTTGGGGGCTTCTTTTCAATCCTCTAAATGGGTGCACAAACCAGTGTACTTTGAAAATCAAGAAAGCATCTGATGTGAACCCAGTGGGATAGTGCAGCCATACTCATTAAGTAAGGAGGTGTGTAATCACAACCTTCATTCCTATTCGGTGGTTACCTGGGAACAAAGAGTAATAAAAAGGGACCACCAAATACTCACAGTGCAGATCCCACCTTTAGGCTGGTGGATTTTCCCTGGGACCATTCTGACCCCAAGAAGCCATTTGGCAATGTCTGGAGATATTCTAGGTTGTCACAACACAGGAGTGGTGGGCAGGATAATGCTAAACACCCCACTGTGCATAGGGCAGGCCCCACCACAGATAATGGTTCAAGACCAAAGGTATCATGCTATTCAAATAGGTTCAAGCACACTCTTCCCCAGTGGTATGGCCCAAAATGCACTGCATGCATTCACTCACCTCCCATACTACAATTAAGCCTTCACTTCTGCTTCCTGAGTGAACTGGACCTCACCATGGCAACTTCAGAAGGTCGTGTTTAGAACAGAATCCAAGGAAGGCCAGCACGTATGACCTGGGCCCTCCTCCTGCTACACACATGACTCTCAGCTGTACTCCAGCCTCAGGGCTACATGAGGAAGGAACCCCAAGCCACCCCACCCCTGTTATAGCATATAACTTTATATTGTTTCTGCAGAGCCAAAAATCTAGTTATTTTATTTGTTCACTTGCTTATTGTCTATTCTTGTTCCCAACAGAATGTAAACTCTACAAAGCAATGTCAAGTAGAGTAAGAAACTCCAACACTTGTTGAGTTAATGTCAAAAATAAAATAGCATTGTCTGACACTACCACAAGTAAATGAGACATATAGCAAAATTCTTCCTGTTCTCGCCTTTAGGTCAGAGGTTATGAAGACACTTTCTACACAGTTTTATGGGGACACAGCCAGGTATGTCTCTGTCTTCTCCAGCTAGAGAGGCCACCGTCCCAGAGGGGGAGCAGCTCTGAAAGAGACAGTCCATGGCCCAGGAGCTGCACTGCCTGCCTCGTCACAGAAGTGTGCTGGCCTCTATTTTACATTCCCATTATCATCTGTTTTCACATTACATTTTCTCTTTCAAGAATGTTCTTTTGCAAATTGGTGTCCACATACACAGTGTAATACTATATAGCCACAAAAAGAATGAAATCTTGTCATTTGCAACATGAATAAAACTGGAGAGCATTATGTTCAGTGAAATAAGCCAAGAACAGAGAGACAAATCTTGCATGTTCCCACTCATATGTGGAAGATAAATATTAAAATCAATTGATCTTATAGAGATAGAGAGTAGAATGACAGTTACCAGAGGCTGGGAAATATGGTGGGGAGGGAGGATAAAGTGGGGATGATTAATGGGTACAAGAATATAGTTAGATACAGAATGAACAAAAAAGAAATTTTTTTGTTAAGTTCATTAGGTTTCCTAATCATATCAATGGCAATTCCAACATTTCTGAAAATGACACTCTCTCAGCCTTGAGAGAATGACCTGAGTCCCTCACTTGCATTTTTTGTACCAGGACATTCCTCAGCCTGAGGTTAAGATCCCTGCTTGTCTTGAATGGGAGAAAATTTTCACAAGCTACACATCCAATAAAGGGCTGATAACTAGAATCTATTTAGAACTCAGGAAAATCAGCAAGGAAAAATCAAACAACTCTATCAAAAAGTGGGCAAAGGACATGAACAGAAACTTTTCAAAGGAAGACAGAATAATGGCCAACAAACATATGAAAAAATGCTCAACATCTCTAAGCATCAGGGAAATGCAAATCAAAACCACAACAAGATATCACTTATCTCCAGTGAGAATGGCCTTTATTAACAAGTCCCAAAACAATAAATGTTGGTGTGGATGTGGAGAGATAAGAACACTCCTACATTGCTGGTGGGACTGCAAACTAGTTCAACCTCTGTGGAAAGCAATGTGGAGATACCTTAAAGCAATACAAGTAGATCTACCATTTGATCCAGCAATCCCACTACTGGGCATCTACCCAAAAGAACAAAGGACACTGTATAAAAAAGACACCTGCACTGGAATGTGTATAGCAGCACAATTCACAATTGCAAAGATGTGGAAATGAAGTGCCCATCAATACGTGAGTAGATTAATAAAATGTGGTATATGTATACCATGGAGTAATATTCAGCTATAAGAAACAATGGTGATATAGCACCTCTTGTATTTTCCTGGAAAGAGCTGGAACCCACTCTACTAAGTGAAGTATCTCAAGAATGGAAAAATAAGCACCACATGCACTCACCAGCAAATTGGTATTAACTGATCAACACCTAAGTGGACACATAGGTATATCATTTATTGGATATTGGGCAGGTGGGTGGGGGGGAGGAGATGGGTATATACACACATAATGAGTGCGATGTGCACCGTCTGGGGGATGGGCATGCTTGAAGCTCTGACTCGAGGGAGGGTGGCAAGAGCAATATATGTAACCTTAACATTTGCACTCCCATAATATGCTGAAATAAAAAAATAATCCCTACCTATCTTTATTCCACAGGGCAAAGCTTCTCTTCTGTCCTTCTATCAATATCCACTGCATCAAACATTCCTGGTCTTCTCCATCTTGACACAGCTCCCAGCGAGGCTCCCAGGAGGGACTTCCAGTCAGGATGGTTGAGGGGCCTAGGCAATAACAGACACATTTTATGAGAAATAAGGGTCTCTGATAGAGCAGAGATTTTAAAATCCCAGATAGCCCCCTATCAATTTCATCCTGGGAAATCCAGGTTTTGTTTTGTTTTGTTTTTTTAGTTGGCCAATTAATTTCTTTCTATTTTTTTTTTTTTTTTTAGTAGAGATGGGGTCTCACTCTTGCTCAGGCTGGTTTCAAACTCCTGACCTTGAGCCATCCACCTACCTCGGCCTCCCAGAGTGCTAGGATTACAGGTGTGAGCCACCATGCCCAGCCCAGGAATCCAGGTTTAACAGTAAAGATCAAGAGCAAAAGAATAAGTTTTCTGGTACCTGAGTCAATCACCTTCTGGCTCCCGGCCACATGGCACCCAACTGTACTTAAGGTGGGAGAAAACCCTACTTGTATTCTTCATCCAACATGCAGACTGGCGGGCTGAACAGGTGGACTTCTACTCATAAAGCACCTTCCCAGGCCGCTTATCCAACTCCTGCCCCACTATAATACATGTAGGTCTATTTCTCCTGGGGACGAAGAGTTGAATCTCACTTATCTTGGTATCCAAGTGTCTGCTCCCTGCACACTGCCACAAGCAGGCACACAGTAAATAGCTGTTGAATTAAATTCAATGAATGGCATCAACAAATTATTTCTTTAGGCATAAAAATAAAACCTTAGATCAGCTAAAAAAAGAGGGGATTAAAAATGGATACTCATAATTGGAAAAATACAAAGTTATCACCAAGCTCTATTTTAAAACATTTGAAGTACTTTAAAAAGAACAGTACCTCTGAATACCTGGAACACTGTTGACTTAGATTAGTAACTTAATAATTATATGGAAGGAACAACTACCCAGAAATGAATGACTGCACTCAACAAATCAGCACAAAACAAATGAGAGTATGAGCTTAAACAGTAAACACGCTCTTACCCAGTCAAAGGAACATTTAAGAGCCTCTGCATGAAGCCAGAACCTAGAGATGCCAGTGCAGTCCCCAAGCCCTCTCAACAAATAAAGCATGCTCAAATCTTATCCTTTCAATGATGCATGTGGCCATCTCAAATTTAATCCATGAAAATTATTTAAAAGACACAAAACTTGATTTTAAATCGGAAACAGACGCCTCTGGCATACCTTCACACACACTCCTGGGAGAAGTATAGAGTCTGACTGATCCAGGCTGCACCTTCCAACAGGGAAGTCACACAGCACTTGGGAGCTAAAGTCTGAGAGTTCTTTGCAGGGGTTTTTGTTATTTTCTTTCCATTTATCAGAGACAGCTTCTACCTGCAGGATAGCTTTTTAAATCACAATAAGAGGACTACAACAAAAGCAAACTATATGCCGGTATCCCCATCTTAGTCCATTAGGGATAGCAAGTCCAAGATGAAGGTGCTGGTAGATCCAGCGTCTAGTGAAGGCAATCTTCCTGCTTCATACATGGCATCTTCTCAATGTGTCCCAATTTGTTGGAAGGGACAGGAGAGCTCCCCATGGTATGTTTTATAAGGGTCCTGCCTTTATGACCCAATCAGCTAGCAAAGCACCCACACCTCCTAATAACATCCCACTGAGGGTGAGAATTTCATCATGTGAATTTTGGAGGAACACCAACATTGACTCTACAGCAATCCAATATGAATACAGATACAAAAATCCTCAACAAAATATTATCAAATGAAATGCCATAGCATATTAAAATAATTATACTCATGACTAAGTGGGGTATATTTTATAAGGTAAAGGTGGTTCAACATATGAAAATCAGTCAAAATATACCATGATGATAGGATGAAAAAAGAAAATTACCTGATTATCTCAATAGATGCAGAAAAAGCATTTCACAAAATTCAGCACCCTTTCATAATTGAGAGAAGGAAAGTTTCCTCAACATGATAAAGGCCATAAACTCGAAGCCCATAGCTAACATCACACTAAATTGTGAAATACTGAATTCCAGGCCCACTCTCACTTCTTCTATTCAACATTGTACTGGAAGTCCTAGCCAGAACAATTAGGTAAGAAAAAAAAATAAAAGGTATCCACATTGTCGAAAAATATTTATAGTAAAATTATCTCTGTTCACAGATGGCATAATCTTATGTATAGAAAACTCCAAAGATTTCACACAAAAAAAAAAAACCCAAAACAGAGCTAATTAATGAATTCTAAAAAGTGGCAGGATACAAAGTCAAAACACAAAATCAGTTTTATTTCTCTATATTTGCAATGAAGAATCCAAAAAGGAAATTAACAGAACAAACCTCATGTACAATATCATCAAAAAGAATAGTATATTTAGGAATTAACTTAACCAAAGTGATAGAAGACTTGTTTGATGAAAACTACAAAATATTGATGAATAAAATTAAACACCTAAATAAATGGAAAGACATCCATGTTCATGAATTTTAAGACTTAATATTATTAAGGTGACAATATTACCCAAAGTGTTCTACAGATTTAATTTAATCCCTAACAAAATCCCACCATTATATTTTTACTTAAATGGAAAAACCCAACCTAAAATTCATATGGGGTTTCAAGGGATCCTGAATAGCCAAAACACTCTTGAAAAGGAATACCAAAACTGAATTTCTCCTACTTACTGATTTCAAAATTTCCTCCAAAGCTACAGTCATCAAACAAGTGTGCCACTGGCATAAGGAAAAAAAAATATAGACCAACAGAATAGAGAGTCGAGACATAAACCCTTACATATATGGTCAATTTATTTTTGACAAGGATGCCAGGACCATGAAATAGGGCATGCACATTCATCATTGTGCATTCTTTTAAAAAGCAGTGCTGGGAAACTTGGATATCCATATTCAAAATAATGAAGCTGAATGGACCAATCCTTTACACCATATGCAATAATCAAATAAAAAAGATCAGAGGCTTAAATTTAAGAGCTAAAGCTATTAAACATCATAGTAGAATGTATAGGGGAAAATCTTCATAATGGATTAGTCAAGAATTTCTCAAGTGTGACATCAAACATGTTGACAATAAAAGAAACGAATAAAACCATCAAAATTTAAAACTTCTATGCATAAAATGGTATTATCATGTAAGTGAAAAGACAGTGAATAGAATGAGCAAAAATATTTGCAAACCATACATGTGACAAAACATTAATATCCATAATATATAAAAACTCCAACTCAACAAGTAAATAACCGACATTAAAAATGGGCAAAGGCTTTTTCTCTAAAAAAGCTATACAGATCTCCAACAAGCTCTTGAAAAAATGCTCTACATCATTACTCATTAGAGAAAATCAAATCAAAACCATAGTGAGATGCCCCTTCACACCCACTAGGAAATGGTTATTGTCAGACTCCCCTGAAGCAGAGAAGGCTATGGGCCCAGAAGGACCAGAGGGCTCCTATTTTCTGATTCAGCTTCTTCCTTAATTCCTTGACCAGGCATTGCCCCATGTGAGGGTCCCACACTAGGGGAATAGTTTGGCTGCCTTTTCTTTTACCTCCTCTAGGCACACCATGTCTAGTTCCTGGTTCCCTCGCAGGTCTTCCCCTTGGACTTCTCTGGAGTGTGAGGCTCCTGCGAAGGTACCTAACCTCCTGGCCGCGGGGGACTGCAGCCAGCACAGCCATGGCCAGCAGCACGTGCAAGTCCATCGGCCCTGGCCGCCACCGAGACGGAAGAGCCTGAAGATGCTGCCTGGAAGCCAAAGGAGCATGGAACCCCAGCAAGTGAAACACACCCACCCCGGCCAGCAACAAGCGTGTGCCCAGAGAGTCTGTGGTGCCAGAGGCTGGGCGCTGGGGGCAGCAGCTGTCACAGGCTTGCCCGTCTCCACCGCCATCCCTCTCTGGGCAGGGCGCCGTGTGGACAACCCGGGCGCCTGCTCTCCAGTGCCGTCGCCCCTAACGGGGAAGGCCGAACTGCCCCATGTCTCGACACCCCGGCAGCGCAGTGCCTTCTCCTCCAACTTCTCCGGGGGCTTGGCCTTCCTGACGCTCCCCACGTCGCCACAGGCATAGACGGTGGCCCGCAAGGCCCCAGATGGCACCCTTGTGGCCCGCGACCCGGCTCAGGCAGCTCAGGCCGGAGAGGCTGCAGCGGCTGCCAGGCGTATAGGTGGTGTAGCGCGCCGACGCCCAGTAGGAGATACACGGCCACCCCAGCGGGGACAGGTGGATGCCCCTGGGGACCTTGGTGTGGGAACCCCGGTGACTGGGCAGCCAACCTCACAGGCCTTCCCACGCCCACACCCGCCACCATGCTCCAGGCCAGGCGCTGCAAGGGCTACCCTGGCCAGGCTTCAGGCAAGGTCTCCACATCCTTCTTTTCCCCCAGGACACAGGCCCTTCTTGGTGTGCATCCTGGTTAGCGGCAGGACAGTTCCCGATCCTGCTCCCATGCCCGCTGACCTTGGCCGGTGCTCCCTTACCTGAAGTTCCCGGGTGAGCAGCTTCCTGCCAAGCCCGCAGCGGGCCCGGGCAGAGCAGCATCCCGGACCAGGAGGGGAAAGAAGGACCCTTGCGCATGCACACTGGAGCCCGAGTCTCCTGTGCCTGCCGCCAGGGCCAGGCGTCCAGAATCCAGTGACCGGGAGGACGCCTGGAGCGGCGGGAAGGGGCGGCCTGGCGGAGAGTAAAGGGTCCGGGACGGCCAGCTGAGGCAGCACCTCCGACAAGGCGGGAGCGGTGCAGCGCAGGTGTGGAGGTATTGGGGGTCGCTGGGGAGCGGTGGGGGCGACAGAGAGTTATCGCGGAGTGGATGCGGACGCCGGGGGTGCCCGTTGGCCAGGGTGGCTGGGGAGCGAGCAGCAGCAGGACCAGGTCAATGGTGAGGGGGAGGTGGTGGCCCTGGCAGCACGTGCACGCCGAGCCCACCCACGAACCACGTGCTCAGCCTGGAGGCGAAGCCGGAGGGCGCCAGACGCAGGCCGCCTGCACTGTCCAGTACTGAGCGGTCCAGGCGCCCATGAGCGGCCAGGACACCGCTGCCACCGCAGTAGGAGAGACGTGGGGCAGTCAGCAGGGGCGTGAGGACCCCCTCACTGCGGGGTAAGTTGCGCTTTATGCCACAGGGCAAGAAGAGGATGGAGGTCTCCTAGCGCAACCCGTGCTGTGACGACCAGCTGGGGGTCCTCATGCCCCTGCTGCCTGAGAGCTGGGGATCCCGGCACGGGGTCCCTGTGTACGTGCGCGAGGTGCCTTCTGGGCCTTGCCGGCTGCCGTCCGTGCCTGCGGCGACGCAGGGAGCATCAGCTCGAACCACGTCCCCAGGGAAGTCCCAGAAGAAGCCTCGCTGGTCTGGGCGTTGGGGCTGTGGCGGGGTTCGGCCTTCCCCGGCAAGGGGCGACGGCACCGGAGACCAGGCACCGGGTAGCCCTCGCCGTGCAGCCCTCGCAGTGCCTCCCAGAGCATGGGGCAGCCGTGGAGGCGGGGCTGGGGAAGCCTGTGAGGGCCGCCTGGCCTCTCTGTACCCCGCGGGGGTGGGCTTGTTTCGCCTGCTGGGGCTCAACTCTCCTCCGCTTCCTGACAGGAGCTTCAGCCTCTTCGGCCTTGGTAGCGGGAGGAGAAGGGACAGGAGTGGCAGCCAGGGCGAAAGGAGGCTCTGTGGACTTGCACAAGCCGCCCGCCGTGGTCGTGCTGCCACTGTCTTCTGTGACGAGGAGGTGAGACGCCTTCGCAGGAGCCACTCCAGAGAAGTCCGAGGGGAAGACCTAAGAGTGAACCAGGGAACCAGGGACTAGACATGGTGTGCCTGAAGGAGGTAAGAGAAAAGGAGACCAAACGCCTCCCTAGAATGGGGCCCTCACATGGGGCAGTGCCTGGTCCGGGAGTTAAGGAAGAAGCTGAATCAGGAGGCAGGAGCCTCTGGTCCTCCCGGGCCCATGGCCCTCTCTGCTTCAGGGGAGTTTGATACCTCCCTGGGGGTCCTGCCTGCTGACATCCTGTCCTCCCAGGTATATGCCTGTGTGTCTTTTTTTCTGTCTATCGCATATGTGTGTGTGTTTGCCGTTTTTTTCATTTCAGCATTGGTATTGGGGAGATAATTTTGTGAATGACTAAGATCATCCTTCTTCCTGTTGTGTCTTCAAAGTTTCTTCAGAGTGTATGTCCTGCTTTGGCCACTTGTGTCCTATTGAAAGAATGAATACACTTTATATATTTTTAGCAATAGCATATACTCCTTTTCTCTAGTTCTGACATTTCGAGTCTGCAGTTCATTCCCTTACCTTACAGAGTATGAGAATTTTAAGTACTGAATTGAGTAGCTCTACTTAAGAACAATTTTGAGAAATATTTTTAAGGACATGTTGAGTGGAGTCAGGGTGGGTTATGTGGTTAGCTTACCACAGACTCTGCTAAGACAGGTATTTATATTATGGCAGTGTGGTATAGTAAAGCCTGCTGACTTATGTTTGAATTATTTTTTGCCATTTATTAACTGTGACTTTGGTCATGTCAGAGTAAGCATTACTCTATTGTTTCAATTTTCAATTTGAATATAATTTTCAGAATTATTATAATCCAAATATATTATAAATCAGATATCTATAATCTGTAAAAATGGCCCTCCCCAGGCCCCAGCCTCATTGTAAGTATTTTCTTTAGCAAAAATAAATTTTGTGATTTAAAGCATTCTTTCCACTTTCGTTCATTAGATAATTTACTATGAGCTATAAAATTAAATTTTAATTACTAAAACCAGTAATTGTTAACATAGTTCATTATGTACAGTTTCTCTTGACAGCCTCCTCCTGCAGACATATACTGGTGGGTGGTGGTGTTGATTGGCATATCTCAGTTCAGAATCATATCAGAGTTCCTGTTTACCATAGATTACTAATAATCCTGTATCTGTTTTAGAAATAAAAGCATGTTGTTTGAACAAGAATTTTAGCATTTAAAATTAGATTGTTTATTAAATACCTTCTATGTGCTGTACCCTAAAAATATAGGAGTGAACAAAAACAGATGAAGGCCCTTTTTCATTGAGCATACATTCTATTGTGGAAGATAGACAGTCAATAAACAATAAGGCAGGGAGAGTATCTTTAAAACTGCATATGTAAAAATAGACTACCAACACAGGTAAGAAAGAAAAAAAGTAAAATTTTAATTAAAAAACTGTACATAAGCTGAAAAATGTGCAAGGATAAAGGATTTTACTTAATTTGATCATTATATAACAAAAGTAATACAGCTTATGTAAATGTCAAAAACACTGAACATTAAAAGAAGTATAAAATGAAAATTAAATCTTCCCCTTTCCCTCCATTTTCACTCTTTAGTGGTAATTCCTTTTAATTGTACTTTGTAGATTGATAAGAAAAGAGATCAATCTGTCTATACTTATGAATCTCCAATTATTAACGAAAAGAAAGAAAACCATCACTGGAATCATATTAAACATACTGTGAAGCAACTAGCTTTTTTTTTCCTGTAAAGAAAAATTATAAGGCCAAGTGCGGTGGCTCATGCCTGTAATCTCAACATTTTGGGAGGCTGAGGCAGGAAGATCATTTCAGGCCAGGAGTTCAAGACCAGCCTGGGCAACATAGTCAGACCTCATCTCTATAAAAAAAATGTAAAATAGTCTTCAAAATGAGAATGCTTTTAGATTTTTACTGCATTTGAAACTTTTTTAGGAGTGTAGATACATTAAGTATGTAATTAATGTAGATACTTTAGGGAGTCTATTAATAAACTTCAAATCCCAAAATTATCAATAAATTGGAAACAGTAATTTGATATTAGTATAGATCAAATTAAGTTTGTGATTCCATAATATTTGTTGCTTTTGATTACAGATTATTAAGACTATGCTGATGACTGAGAAAGTTGAAGAATTGAAGAATGTTATAGGTTCATTTTATGAAATTGTAAAGGATAAAATGTGGCAGGATTTCTCATGTAACCTCAGGTTGGACTGTTTTACCTATTTTTCAATTCACCAGCTGATATATTGTGCATACATTAACATTTGTATGTCTAATTTTTTTTTACTTGCACATGCTAGTCCAACTGGAGATAATCTCTATATATTTAAAGGTAGGAATAAAGAAATCCATTAAAAATTTCTTTAAATTTACATGCCAGAAGAATTCTACACAAATTTATAGAACTTATAATCTTGTCACCAAGTAGTTTTCATGCTAAGCAAACACATTGTATGAAGCTCCAGAATACTATAAAACTTTAAAGTTTTAAGCAGTGTTAAGTTATTAAAACATGCCAGTTCATTTCCATTGCCCATTTCTTGATGGGGTTGTTTGATTTTTTCTTATTTATTCTTTTAAGTTCTAGGTAGATTCTTGTTATTAGACCTTTATCGGAAGTGTAGAGAGCGAATATTTTCTCCCACTCTGTGGGTTGTCTATTTGCTCTAATGATCGTTTCCTTGACAGTGCAGAAACTTTTTAATTTGAACAGAAACTTCTCCAAAGAAGACAGAATAATGGCCTGCAAACATATAAAAAAATGTTCAACATCTCCAATCATTAGAGAAATGCAAATCAAAACCACAATGAGATACCACCTAACCTCAGTGAGAATGGCCTGCATCAAGAAATCCCAAAACAACAAATGCTGGTGAGGATGTGGAGAGACAGGAACACTTTTGCACTGCTGGTGGGACTGCAAATTAGTGCAACCGCTGTGGAAAAGAATTTTGAGATATCTCAAACAGCTAGAAATAGAAATACCATTCAACCCAGCAATAGCATTGTTAGGCATCTACCCAAAAGAGCATAAGACATTCTGTTACAAAGACATCTGCACCCGAATGTTTATGGCAGCACAATTCACTATTGCAAGGACATGGAAACAACCCAAGTGCCCATCAATTCATGAGTGGATAATCAAAATTTGGTATTTGTTCACAATGTAATATTACTCAATTCTAAGAAACGACAGTGAGCTAGCACCATTTATGCTATCCTGGATTAAGCTTAAGCCCGTTATCCAAAGTGAGGTGACACAAGATCAGGAAAATGGGCTCCACATGTACTTGCCATCAAATTGGTACTGACTGATTACAACTGTGGTGCTCAGATGGTGGTAGTGCTCACCAGGGATTCTCGGGGGAGACCCACATCTTAGGAATGTGGTGAGCATTGCAGAGGGGGAGGGCTTACCTCTAACCCTTCTTAGCTAGAGGCAAAGATATAAAATGTAACCAAAATGTCAAACAAACAAACAAAAAAACGTTTATCGGGTGGCGGGCAGGTGGGAGGGGGAGGAGGGGATGGGTGTATACTCACATAATGAGCGCCATGCACACCACCTGGAGGATGGACACACTTGAAGCTCTGACGGGGCGTGGAGGGGGAGGGATGGCAAGGGCAATGTATGTAACCTTAACAATATTTGTACCCCCATAATATGATGAAATAAAAAGATAGAGGAAAAAATAAAATAAATAAATAAAAAACATCATGACAGCAAAATTGTCTGGCAGGAACTATGCAAAAGGGTTTTAATACTCTCATTTCCTTTTTACTGCAATGTTATTAACCTTTATCCGTGTTTTCCAGGTCAAGGAAATGAAGTTTGGAGACACTGAGTGACTTACCCATGTAGCAGATCTGGTAGGTGGAAAGTTTATCTCACTCAAGGGACCACAGTCTACAAAATAAATTTGCACACCTCTGCAAAATATGCATTGCCATTGGAAATAGGTATGTAAAGTGTTACTAGCATCAAATTATGGCAAGAATAAAAGAAACGGTGGGGGAGTGGTTTTGCTTCTGAAGTTTCAGGGGGACCCCTGAGCTGAGAGATATCTGGGGAAGTGGTCATTGGTAACAAACGGTAGAGATCATGACAACATCAGGGAACAGCTGTTGGCCGTTCCGGTTTGTGGACTCTGGAGTAAGGAAGAGCTGCAGACATCATTATAGTGAAGGAGGGGAAGAAAGGCTGAGGCACAACAGTGCTTAGAACCAGAGAGCTGTGTCACCATATGTCCTAGAACAGATGTTAGCATTTTCTAACTCCTCTGCTACTGTCTCTGGCACAGCATTACTTTGCAGCTGTCTGGATGTTGGTTCCACCCACATCCTTTATGTAACTGTGGCACCGTGGTTGGGGAGAGCATGGAATGTGTGCCTTCCGAGAAATGGGCTATTCTGGTTATTACAAAATGCCTGAGGAGAGATGACACAGCAAACCTCTGAGTACCCAAGAACACTTGAACCTTTTTGGGAAGTGCAGCCATCTACATAGCCATGGGCACGGTGATAATGATTGATGGATCCATCTCCATCTGGATGTGTTGTATTATGCCAATGGTGTGTGCAAGACAAAAAAAAGTAGCTCTCTGGAGAAGTTTCTTCCTCTGGGAGTTTTTTAATAGAGTAAAGTTTGTGAAACTTAGAGTAATATAGCCTATAAAAAGGAATTGCTCTTAGTGGTTAACAATGTCTGTAGAATGAATATTTATTTATTTATTTATTTATTGGGCTTATTTAGAAAAGATTTTTATCCATTAGTGTTGTCATCATCTAATTGCTGCCCTCCACATTGTGTTCTGGAGTGCCTGAGTTATTAAAATCAGTGTGAGACCTGTTTTAAATAAAAATCTGTTTCAAAACCACATTTATAATAAATCCTGAATTCCATTTAGAGAGCATTTTACTGAAGATTTAAAAAATCACTTCATTTTTAGCAAAATGATTTTGCATGAAAAATTTTGAAAACAACGGTGGTATGTTTTTGTTCTGTTCTCCATTATCTCTGTTGGTATTAATTCTCGGCATGTGTTAAATGGCAAAATGTTTATAAGATTTGCAGTAGGTGATCTTATTAAAAATAAAACACAGGTGGTCATAAAGACTGGAAATAATAATATTTTATAATAAATTAAACCTTCTTGATTATTTCTTCTGAGGTGAAGGCGCAAGTTTAGGCCATGAAAATTGGACACACCTATCATCTGAGGCAGCATGTGACAGATGTGTGTGCAGTGACTGGTGGGACTGCTGCTTTGTGCACATCGTTCATTGCAACGTAGCACAGCTTAGTCAACATTTCTTAGCAATAAACTGTTTATTATGAATGTTTGTCTGTTTTCAGATCTTATGGCCACTCTGAACAACTTTAATTCAAAAAACTGATGAATAATCAGTTTAACCCTGTTAAAAAAAAGTCAATTTGAAGAAAATACACTGCTTTTTGTAAAGTAGTTCCTTCATGAAATCTGTTTGGTCCCATTCTATACTGATGATTAAATTTGCTTGTATAAATTGCACTATAAAAACATATAATCTGATAGAGTACTAGAGGCTATCTGTGACCATATTCCAACATTTTGTGACTCAGTGACATTATAAGGCAGTAAAGTAGAAAAATAACAACAATAGATATAAATGTATAACTATGGAGAATGGAAGGAACTTCCGGTTGGAACAAATAGGCCGAAAGAGCCCTCGTGTTGGCTTTGCTCCATTTAGATAAAAGACGGTGGTGCTTTCATCCTGATGGATAATCTGAGAGACTCAACCAGTGACATAGACTTGACAGATGTTATTAAAATAGAGTTTAACAAGACGTGGACAACGGGCTGCTTATGAGCCCTTTCTCCGAAGTGCACCTTCTAGAAAGTGTCGGGAATGTAACAAGTGAGGCCTTTCATTATTCTAATACAAACGTTGATTAAATACACAATTTATTCAATACAATGTTAAGATGTCCCTTCCTACTAGTTTTACTGGGCTATGTGTACATCTCAAGCATAGGTTCAGTGGTAAGATTCCAAACTGTGTGAAGCAGTACATCCCTTCTTAGCCCTATAATGAACATAAAAGGGAGCCTGCCCTCCTGAGTCTTAGAAAATATGCATTTCTTAGAATTATTTAAAATATGAATCCTTCTCAATAGTCCATCAGTTTAGCAATGTGGGCCGAACATCAGAACTTTGTCATATCCTGGAAACATGTAATATCATCATTTGAAGCCCTCACCACATTTTGAGGAACAAAATAATATTACTATTAACAAATAAGTACAATTTTGTGAGAGGATAAAATAGGAATATTGCCAGAAATCTGACCCATTTGTAAAAAAAAAAATCTTTGCATGATTGTTAGCTTGTTTCATTTAAAAATAAAACCCCATAAGCTTGAAACTGCAAAATAATGTGCTCATTGCACAGTTGCCATCTGCCCCTGGGGAGGCCACTGTGAGTCCAGATGCTTCTTTGTTGGTTAATTCATTTTCTAGGGTCCATTTGCTGCAAGTCTTTATCACGTTTCATATGCTTTATGTCAGCATAAAGAAATCAGCCATCTCAAATTCAGGTCTTGTCCCCAGTGAAATAAACAAAGGTGACATGGATACTATTGGACTAGATGATAACTAACACTGGACAAATAAGATGCTTTTCTCTCATTGGAGGTTGGCAGCATCTTATTCGTGTTTAAAATTTGTGATTCTTTCAATTGTGGGTCAGAGCTAAAGCTAATGAAAACCTGTGGGGGCGGGAATTTTGCAGGTCTACAGGTGGAATCTGCAATTCTTCTGTTTGGAGGCAAGAGAGAAGAACCCAATCCCTGAGCAATTCCTCAAGCATAAAATCCAATTTTGGGGGCAATGTCGATGATGTCTAAATGTCTCAGGTCTCCATTTGGGGCACAGCTGATGCTGTCCCTCCTGTGTTGGCACTTTGCTAAGTGGATTCAGATCCACTACTAAGAAGAATGCATGTGGGGTCTCTGTGGGATGGTTCTGTGGAGATTTCTGTGGGCAGTGGGTGGTCTCTGTGTATTGTCTCTTGGTAAGTCCTCTGTGAGAGGTAGCTTGATGTCAGGTGTCTGTGGGAGTTCCCTGCAGGCTCTAGGTGAGGTGAGAGTGTGACTTCTCTGTGAGGTGTCTGGGAAATCGATGTGAAGTCTGCATAAGAGGTTTCTGGAGCAAGATGAGGTCTCCATGTGGCAGTGAGCTGTCTCTGTGTTGTCTCTCTGGGAGGTCTCTGAGGGGGGTCTCTGAGGTCCGGGAGGTGCTGTGGGAGCCCAGTGAGAGCAGTGAGAGGACTCTGTGAGGTGGTGAGGGTTTCTGTGAGATCTTCAATGGGGTTCTGTTGGGCATGGGAGGCCTGTGCGTGGTCCCCCCGTGGGTTCTGCATGGGAGGGCAGTATGGGAAGTATGTGAACCACTGTGCCAGATGGTCTGTGGGCAACACAAGGTGGTGTGGAGGCCTTGGGAGAGGTCTCCTGCCAGGTCTCTGAGTTCACTCTTGGTGTGGGTCTCTGTCAGAAATGTCTGTAGGGGTTCTCCCTGGGATCTCTGTGTGGGGTTTCTCTGTGCAGGTTTCTGGCAGGAGCCTCTGCGGCTGTCTCCTACAGTCTCTGCCATGTCCCTAGCACTCCTGGGATCCTGAAAACCTCACTGCTTCCCCCGCCCCCCCCCCCGGGAGGCTGCCCCTTCCCTGGCAGAGACAGGACTGGCTCCAGGAGCAATGTGGGTGGGGGCAGCAGGTATGGGATCTGTGCCTACCTCTGTCCCCAACCCATTGGGAACATTCCCTTCTGGCCCCTGCTTGCCAACATCCCTCAGCCCCGTCCCTGCTGGCCTCAGGGCAGGTGAAGCCCCAAGACCTCTTGTGGATCTGGCAGCCCCAGCCCTCCAAGTCCCCATGCCCTGGGAGCAACCCTGGGGCAAAGCATCTGTAATGGTCACCAGGCTGTGATCCCTCTTGCCATCCACTCATCCTTTCTGGAATTCCACAGGGATGGCACCCAGACTGGTCACATATGCCATAGGGAAAGTCACCTTCTTGCATGAGGGCTTTGTGTCCCTTGGTCCTGCCCTCCCCATTGGGGCAGTGGCCTGAACCCTTTGACCAGCTGGGGCACTGGCCACGGGCTGGTCAGTGCATGGGGCACCCCATGAGCTCTCCCGCCTGCTTGGATCCCACCTCTCAGATTCTTCTCCCATGCCCTACTCTTGTCCTCCATGTGCCTCCCTCAGATGGCTTCCATGCTCCTGGTCATACCAGAGGGGTCAGCAGAGGCCCACCTCCAACTCAACCTTCAGCAGGCTCGGCAGGGTGATCTGTTCCCCACCACAAGAGTCAGGGATGGCTAGATCTTTCCACTCTTGAACCCACCCAGGCCCAGCACCCCCAGCCCTCCCCACTTTGAGGGAGTGACGATGCTCAGCTCCCATGTTTCTGGAGTCCGGGGGAATTTCCACTCTAAGAGGCCTCTGTAAATCCATCCCACATGGCTGCACAATGTTCACAGCAGAGGGAAAGCAGGAAAGAGGGGCCAAGCCAGGTCCCAGGGTGAGTTTCCATAGGGTTTGCCAGTCCTGACAGTCCTGAAGACTCTGTAATGACTGAGCTGTAGTGAGGGGTCCTAGGGTGAGGGTGGGTCTGCAAGGCCCTGTCAGCCTCCTTGTTGCCCATCTCTTCTAGAAGCTGCACTCAGGGAGAGTGGACACTGACCCCCTTCCCTGTGCCTCAGCACCCCACAGACGGAAGCCATCACCACCACTGATGAGGAAAACTACATGTATTAGGAAGAATTTTATATCTTCATAAAAAGAGGCCATTAGCATATTTGGGATGTGCTCACATGAGGCAAAACAGGTTTTCTTTGCTTGAACTGGAGTTTTTCTGGGAGAAAAGTTTTCTCACCAGGAAAAGTGGGAGAAGTGTGATCTGGTTGATGAGGCAAGATACCTCTAGGTAGACGACAGTGCCTGGGGCAGCAGATGGGGTGGCTGGAGGCTCTTGCCACCCTTGGCGGATGCCGGCAGGGCCTGGCTGGGGAGGCCCAGTTACTCTCCCTATCTCTGGCCAACCTGCTCTTGACTGGATGGCTGTGGCCCATGAAGGTGGCTTGGTGACTGCCGGCTTTACCTCTCTTCACTCTCCTTTGCTCTAGGTGGGAGGGACCCCTGTGGTAGCTGCAGCTCCCACCCACTGAGGCCTGGAGTTTCTCTTTGTACCAATTTCCCTTCAATGCAGGAAGTTCATGGTGAAGTCCTATATTCTCCTCTAGGATCTGTCCGATAGTGATCGTGAGCTCCTGGGCTTCAGCCATCCCGCTGCCTGTGACTGGTCCCCAGCACTGGGTGGTGTCTGATGCAGGTTTGTATTTTTGTAGGGGATTTTCCTGCCCTGTGCCTTTCTTGCAGAAAATTCGCTGCAGGAACTGCCTCATCTTGTTCCTAAAGGAGCTTCCTGAAGGAGCCTCTCCTTCCTTTGGCAGAAGCTGGGAGAACTTGCTTCTTAGTGACTCTGCTGATTCCCTGTCCTGGGAATGGTGGCTCATAACATTGGTTTGGAAGGTCCTTGGTCCTGCATACTTTCGTTTGTGCACCCCTGGTTTGGGCCTCCGACAGCGCTCACTCTCATCAGTGGGGACAAATGTCTTGCTCTGACTCTCACATGGGGCCCGGAGTTTCAGGATCTTGCTCCCTTCCCTTGATAAGAGCTTGCATGCCCTGCCAGTGTCACCACTGGATTTGCTGTGTGAGCTGGACAGAGAGGGCTGAGAAGCCCAGATGTCCGTGGCTAGAGCATCAGGGTTGCAGTCCTCAAGGAAGATGCCAGTGGTGCAGTCTTGGAGGACGACGTCGGGGGCAGGGCCTTGAGGCTGGTTCTCTGGCTCCACCTCCACTGCCAGCTCACACTCACTAACAATCCATGCATTAAGGCATAGCTCTTCGGGGTCCTGGGTGACATAAATTGTTGAGGGTAGGGAGCTTTTACTGTTCCCCAGAGACTCTGAGCTCATGTTGACATTAAGGGTGTGGGAGTCTGCCCTCACACTGTCTCCCAAGGTGGCTTCCCAAGCAGGGAAATTTTCTTTCTCAGCCTCCATTGGCTCCGTGGTCTCCTTGGCCCCTGAAGATTGGGACCCTACAGTGAGCTCCAGCAGTGCTAGGCTACTGCAGGGGTCTCCTGAGGCCACACTCTCCTTCTCCTCCCTCAGCTCATTCCTGGCCATTGCTGGACTTGGACTTGGTTCTGGGCTGCCTTGCCCAGCCCCCAGGGCCATCTCACTGTGCCAGGTTCTGCAAGTGATGGGCTGAGAAGACCACCTGCCCTCCTGAACAGCGGAAGGAGCCTCTGTGTGCCCAGAGTTGTCACCAGACTGGGTCCCTCTCAGGTCCATCTGGAGGTCCTCACCCACAGGTGAGGGGACAGGGAGAGGATCAGTCAGGTTGAGGACTGTCTTTTCTGTTGTCACCTTCTCTCCTGGACCTTCCAAAGGATCTTCTCCTGGGAAATTGGGAACTTCACCTGTGGAGTTGTCCCCAGATACACAGATGGCCCAGGATGGAAAAGTGGAGCGTGGAACAAGCAGGGGATGAGCCTTTTTCAACATAAATAGATTTTTGGTCTTGATGACCTTGAGGGGTAGGCCCCACCTGCGCCTCACCTGTAACCTTTTAATGTGTGCTTCCAGCACACGTTGACTGCCCGGATCAAGAAGTTCCTGCAGTGTGTCCTCGCAGGATTCCCAAACCTCTGAGGATGCCAGATTTCCAGTTTCTATGTGCATGTTTGAGTTTTCAGGAGGGGCCAAGGCTTGGTCAATAGCAAGCCTGGAATGATGAACACTCACAGGGATCCTGTTTTCCATAATCTGCCCCAACTTCCTGCTCAAGTGGATTTTCAGGACATCTTCTAGAAGTTCCTTGTCTGGGATCCCTGGAAAGTCATTTCTTGTGTTAATTCTTGAGGGGCTCATCAAGTCCCTTTCTAACTCCTCCTCAGAGCTGGGCCCTGGAATTGTCATTGGGGAGCTCTCTGAATTCCAGGAGAGATCTTTTTGGACACTCCCTAGACAGTGCCCCAGATGCAGGCTCGAGTCTTTCCATGGCGGCCACATTTCTGGGCCCTGGGACTCTATGTCATGTATATCCTGGCTGCTTTCCCCTTCAAAGGCTAAGGACCATGAGGACCCTTGCTTCTCCTTTGCCTGACCTGCCCCTAGAAATTTGCCCTGAGGCTGCACCATGCCCAGAGACAGCTGGTTCCTGGATGGCAGTTTGCTCTGGTGCTTTGTGAAGCTTGTTTGCAGATGTTGTTCCAGTTGCTCCTGGAGCTCAGGTTTGATAACATCTCCTGGGTGGCTGGAGACTGACTTATGGGTTTGGGAGACCCAGCTGTTGGGAATGAGCTGGTTAAAGACTTCCTGAGATTTTTTGACTATCGTGGGTAAAGCCCTCCTGCTTTCTTGTTGCTTCTTCAGAAGGTGACATTCTAGCTGTTGAATAGCAGTTGGGATAGGAAATTGGGCCTTCATATGGACTGTTGGGCAAGATGCTCCACAGAAAGTAATCTGAGGTGAATAGCATGGTGGGGTTGAGAGAGAGGGTGGGAGACGGGCCTGGGTGTGAATCCCAGCCAGAGGTAGGGTCTGGGGCTGGGGCAAGGTTTCAGTCAAAGGCTGGGGTGGGGCTATGTGCTGGTGCCAGGGCTGGGGTGGAAGGAGTTGTAGCGGTAGCTTAGCCTGAATTTGTACTGTGAAGGAATTAGAGAGTACATTGAATAAAACAGAGGGAAACTCTAATGGGGGACCAGAGACCCAGGCTGCAGCCACCAGGGACTCACTGTGCAGAAAGGGGTGGCCCCAGAAGCACTGACTGCATTTCTGCTGTAAATGGTCCCCCAAGGGCTTGGGATTGGAGAGCTGCTGAGGACCAAGCAGCTGCACTGGTTCGTTTGTCACATTCCAGAAAGGGTAATCTGGGCTCATTTGTTTCTGAGATAACCCCTCCTTTTTCCCCTTCCATAGCTTCAGTTCTACTCTCTTGGTGATGAGCATCTCCAGTAAGTTCTGGACATCAGGGTTGATGAAAGAGGGACCACGAGCCTCCATCTGCTTGTGTGTGGCGTCTGCCCAGAACGAAGCCTCTGGTGGACAGTTGGAAAGATGCCCTTGCTGGGATTTGCCCTCGGGTGAGGTGGAGAGACACCAGGCTCTGCCAGCTCTGGCAGCTGCCTGCCACCAGGCGAGGGCTGAGACAGGGTCACTGGAGCAACCAAGGCCCGAGGAGACAGGAGGAGACAACCAACAGTTGTTGGGTGGAGAACAGCTCTGTGGGACAGTGCCCGGTGAGCGTGCCATTGAGTCACACTGAGGGGGAGCCAGGCTGGAGTCAGGAGGAGGCAGAGGGCAGACCACAGGATCAGGGGACCGCAGTGTGGGAAGGGGAAGCGCCCATGGCTGGGGTGAAGGGCATTCTAGGGGAAGCAAAGGCTCTGTCGGCTGGGAGGCACTCAAGGATGAGTGTGATCCAGCACAAACTGGGAAGGTCGTCAGGCCTGGTGACAAGATGGAGGCCAGAGGCAGAGGGTGCTCAGCCAGGGGAGCTGGGGAAGCCACTGTGGAGGAGGTGGCAGGAGAAGCATCTTCCACACACTCCCTATGAGGCAGGTGGGCTCTGGTAGGTGCTGGCTTGCACACCTCCCCCGGGGGGTCTGGATATGACAGCTGATGAAAGTCCCCCTTGTCAGAGAGCTTCCCCAGGTTGCTGCAGGAGACAGGAGGCACCAGCTGCAGCAGGGGCGGGTGGGCCAGGGGCCGCCACCTGTGGCCTGTGGCCCCTCCACTGCCCCCATACTGACTTCAGAGCTCTGTCCCTCCCAGGCCCCAGGGCTCTATCCACATCCTCTTCCCTTCCCTGTCCCCCCTCCCAGGTCAGCCCCAGGCCCTGGGGTCACATCCCAGCCCCTGGTAGAAAGGAGGGCAGAGAGAGAAGCGGAGAGTCCCTCACCCCTGCAGAAGTAAAATCAGGTCCCGAGCCCCTTCCAATTCCCTCCGGCAGTCTCTACAAGCTGGAAATCAGGAGCTGGGTTAGCAGGGAAGGGAGGGGCCTGGGGAACTTGCTAGAGGCTGAGTGTCCCCCTAGGGCAGACTGTGAGGAGTTAGACCCTGGAGCCACACATCAGTGTCCTAGGCCATTGACCCCAGGAGTGACAGCAAGAAGTACTTCCTCATGTACATAGTGCTCCCACATCCATCCCCCAGGGTCTTCACAGCCCCCTTGTAGGGGAGAAGACAGGGGTCACCTCAAAGAGGAAGCATCCTTAGCCAGGGCAGCCCCCCTCCACATCCAGGCCCCTACTGGGCAGCACCCATTCCCTGCCCACCTGGCTGCATGCCCGGCACGAGATCTGAGGAGAATCCCAGGTTCTGATTTCCTTCCCAGGACCCCCTCTGGCCTCTGTGGCTGTCTTCCTAGGAGACTCATCCCTCAGGAACAATGGAGCCAAGTCCCCCTGGGGGCTCCGGGTGGAGCGGCAGAGCCTCACCTTTCAGAGCACAGCTCTTCTTCCTGCTCCTGGGCCTCCCCCTCTTCCCCACTGGAGGCTGGGAGACAAGAGAGATTGAGGGGCTGGGACCAGTCCTCACCCATCCGCCCGAGACAAGCTGCAGACATTCAGTGCTCTGCAGGAGGACATGGCCTTCTACGTCTAGCTAATGGATCTCTGTCTTCTTTTCTTAACTTTTACTCATTTTTAAAGTGGATAAAAATATTTTCTGTTTTCCTTCTTTGAAAAACACAAGAGGGATGTTCTATGTGAGGTCCCTAATGGGTATCTTCCGTCACCGTTCCTCTTCTAGAGAAACTCGCCGACTCAGCCCTGTGGGTGCCTCTGACCTGTCAGGCAGGATTCTGCTTCCCGAGGAGGACAGAGGTCTCTCCAGCCTCTGATGGGAGGTTCTCAGGGCTCAGCGCAGACCAAGGGTCTCCCAACACAGAGGAAAGGCTGGCCCGAGGAAGGGGACAGATGCCCCAGGGCTCAGGGCCCTCCTCCCACAGAGATCTCAACTCTCTCACACACCTGTCCTGGCCACGGATTCCCAGTATTTGATTTTGTCCTGAAGCCTCCTGAGCACCCACACAGGCGGTTTGGGAGCTTCGGAGAGAAATGCCGTGCCGCTCTGATCCCACCCCGCCCTGCTTGGTCCCAGAGGGGGAGATACTCCTCTCAGGAGGCGCTAGTTGATGTGGAAAAGTGGAGCTAATGATAGAACGAAAAGAGAATCATTGTTGGGCCTGCGCTGAGGTTCCTTACCTTCCTGATGTTTCTTTTCTGCCCAGAGAGTGGTGAGGATGGATCTCCCCCGAGGCAGGGGAGCAACAGGAGGAAGAGCCCCAGTCCACACAGAAGGCCCAGGGTGATATCCACCACCCAGGAAGTGGAGCTGGGCCTCAACCATGTGGTACTAATGGATTTCAGAGGAAAGACATGATTCTCCATCTTCTGAATTGCATTGTGGCACTCAAGCAACTGAACCCTGGGCGTGTCTGTGGGCCTATTGACTAGGGCCCAGGCCCGCATCACAGAGCTGTGGCCTCATCACAAAGGGTTCCTGAAGGTGGGGGAGGGGTGTTGAGAGGAGGAGACTGAACTACAGACATCCCCCACCACCACCCTGCCCTGTTCATCCGTGGACCCTCTGGGCCTCCTGCCCACCTCCTTCCAATTCCACCTGCTCAACCTGTCAGAGATAGACCTCAGTCAGTTTTATGTTCTTTGCCGCTGGGACCATATACTATCTGGTTCCTTGGAGATCTATGTTTTTGCTCCCTAAATTTGATAGGTTTTAAAAATCTGGACTTCTTGCAATTTCTTTTACTTCCCAGGGAATACTGCTCTCGGGATATCCTCTCTCTGTAATTCTGCCTTTCCCACATAATAAGTTCTTGCCCTGCATGAACTCAAACATAGAACTTAAATTTTTTATACTTACCTATCTTTGTGAATTTTGAATAAAATTTTTTATAATTTTCCCTTCAATTAATCTTTGCTGTCTTTAGCTAGAGGGACTTGAAACTTAAATTACTACTTTATTATTTTAATTTTTCAAGGCTAAATAAGTATAAAAAATTAAAATAAATCTTCAAAGGATATTTTTATATTTTTCTAATATTTTTACTTCTAAAATAATACAAATTAAACTGCACAAGAAAGTTTGGAACATGTGGTATGTATACATACACACACACACACACACACACATACTCAGCTCCTTTGACAAAACAATCCAGTATTTTCAAATCTAAGAACTATTTCTTTCTGTTCAAAAACCTTCCTTTAGTATTTCTTTTAAGGTAGGACTTCTGGCAGCAAATTTTCTGTCTTTGTTTATCTGGGAATATCTTTATTTTTTGCTTTTTCTTTACTTTTAAAAGAGATATGCAGAATATGACATCCTTAGTTTACAATTTTTTTCTTTCAGCTCTTTGAATATGCCATCCAACTGCTTTGCCATCATTGTTTCTGATTAGAAGTAAACTTACTGTGTCACATTGTACATTAAGAGAAGTTTTTCTCTGGCTGCTTTTGTAACCACTTCTATAAAGCGAGAACATGTTTTCTCAATAATGTTTAGTTCCCCATATTTCACATAAGTTTTTAGTGTTCACATTATGGCTGGGGCTGGCAACTCTAAGTGGCCTTGACGGTGAGATTTATCTCATCCTTGGCAACTTAGCAGCTACAGTCTCAATGAGGCAGAAAATAGAGAATTCCTTAGCAAAATTTATCGATCCCAGAACTCCGTAGCTTTCTGCTGTACGGATGCATTCTCTTTTGAGCTTCTCTCCCAGGAACGGCAGCGCCTCCTGCAAAGCCTCACACCGCCTGGTGTCCCAAGACAAGGGAAACCATACTCCGCTACAGACGGTGCCCTAAGACCCACTGAGCCTGCGCACGAGGCTGAAAGAACAACCAGTATTAACCCCTAGCTAATTACAACACAAAAGTCTCTGCCCCGGGAGGACTTCTCCGCCACTCTGATCACGGGACGTACGTGCTAGGGCGATTTCCCACCGCGCTGCGCCCTGCACTCCGCCCCAGACACACAGGGGCGCCCGCCCGTCGCGCGGTTTCCAGTTCACCCGCGGAGAAGCCCTGACCCTGTTGGCCGGGGAGCTGGGCTTGAGGCGGTTCATACCTCCCGCGCCCTGCTGACATGTCCACAGAAATAAATCCTTTCCGCCCGACAATCCTCACCGTCTCAGTGATTGGCTTTCTGTGTGGCAGGCAGCATTGAACCCCCGTTGTGGGTTTGTTAACACTTTCAGTATTCTCTTTTTGTCTTTCCATAGATTTACTATTATTACCAAAATTTTGGCGCTTGTCCTTGATGCTGCATCAGAAGAACAAACGAGAACAAGTGGTTTGAGGAGAAGGAAAGAGAAATTTATTGCTTTGCCATCAAAGGAGGAATAAATGATAGACCTGTTTCACAATCCAAATTTCCTGAACATGAGCAGAAATACAGAGCTTTTAAAGGGAGCCCCCTCAGTTCTAGGTTATTGTGGTTAACTATTCTAATCGTCCTATCTCTACCAAAGACAAAGCCTGTGACCTCCACCCACCTGGGAGGCCGGTGCCAGGGCTTGGATGGCTGAGCTCTCTCCTCTAACAAAAAGAACAAACGACATTCCCCAGGCCCCTACCTACAGCCTGCCTGAGACAGAGGTGCAGGCTTCAGTTTCCAAAAAGAGTAGGGGAAGTTTTAAAGAGATAGAAAATAACTTTTTGCCATTTTCTTTTTCAGGCCATTCTCTCTGTTACACTATGATGCGCCTAGGAGTTTTTGTTTTATTTTACTTGTTTTTATTTTACTAAAAGCTAACACTGAATCTACAGATTAATGTTTTACATCAAATTTGCTAAGTTTTCAGCCATTGTTTCTACAAATATATTTTTCTTCCCCCTTTTCTTTCTTTCTGAGACTCTTCTACATATGTTGATGTGCATAATGATGTCTAACAGGTCATTTTCACTCACTGTCTTTTCTCTTTGTTCTTTAATGACATATGGCTATTAATTTATCTTCAAGTTTACTGATTGTTCCTTTTTTATTTCAAAATATTAAGTAAGGGAGTGCAAGTGTTTTTGTTATATGGATACCTTGTATAATGCTTAAGTCAGGGCTTTGGTGTACCAGTTACCAGTATAGTGTTCATTGTACCAAATAGGTAAGTTTTTATGCCACATCCTCCCTAGTATATTCCCCCTTTCTGAGTTCCTCTTTCTTGGTTATAAACTTGGTCCTTCATAAAATCATTTTGTGCTCAGGTATGTCCATCATTTAGCTGCCACTTATTCATGAGAACATAGGTGTTTGGTTTTCTGCTCTTGCGATATTTTACTTAGGATAGTAGTCTCTAGTTCCATCCAAGTTGCTGCAATCGACATTGGTTCATTCTTTTTTCATGGCTGAGTAGTACTCTATGGGGGGTATATATCTATGTATCTATACACACACACACAAACACAGAGCACGTTTTCCTTATCCACTCATCAATTGATGGGCAATTAGGTTGATTCCCCATCTTTGCACAATTGTGAATTGTCCCATGATAAATATTTGAGTACCGGTGTCATTTTTATAAAATAGCTTTATTTCCTTTGGATAGAAAGCAAACAGTGGGATTGCTAGATTGAATGGTAGGTCTACATTTATTTCTTTAAGGAATCTCCATACTGTTTTCTGTTGAGATTGTACTAATTTGCAGTCCCACCAACAGTGTATTAGCATTCCTAAAAGCATCCACTCCAATATCTATTGTTTTTTGACTTTTTAATCATGGCCATTTTGACCATGATTAAGGGGTAAGTCGGTATCCCTTTGTGGTTTTAATTTGCATTTCCCAGATGATTAGTGATGTTGAGCAGTTTTTCATATATTTGTTGGCCATTTGTCTATCTTCTTTTGAAAAACTTCTGTTAATGTCTTATGGCCACTTTTTGATGGGATTGTTCATTTTTTTTCTTTCTGATTTGAGTTCTTTTTATACTCTGTATATTAGTCCTTTATTCGCATATATAGTTTGTGAATAATTTCTCCTGTTCTGTAGGTTTACTCTGTTGATTATTTCCTTTGCTGTATGGAAACTTTTTTTACGTTCTTTCTTTTTTTAATTTATTTTTTTCAGCATATTATGGGGGTACAAATGTTAAGGTTACGTATATTGCCCTTGCCCCCTCTGCTCCCTCGAGTCAGAGCTTCAAGCGTGTCCATCCCCCAGGTGGTGTGCATCACACTCATTATGTGTGATATCCATCCCCTTGCCCTCACACCTGCCTGACAACCAATAGATGTTATTCCTATATGTCCACTTAGGTGTTGATCGGTTAATACCAATTTGCTGGTGAGTACATGTGGTGCTTATTTTTCCATTCTTGGGATACTTCAATTAATAGAATGGGTTCCAGCTCTATCCAGGAAAATATAAGACGTACTATATCACCATTCTTTCCTATAGCTGAATAGTACTCCATGGTATACATGTACCACATTTTATTAATCCATTCATGTATTGATGGGCACTTGGGTTGTTACCAAAACTTTGCAATTGTAAATTGTGCTGCTATAAACTTTCAAGTGCAGATGTCTTTTTCATAGAGTGGCTTTTGATCTTTGGGGTAGATGCCCAGTAATGAATTGCTGGATCAAATGGTAGATCCACTTGTATCGCTTTAAGGTATCTCCATATTGCTTTCCAGAGAGGTTGAACTAGTTTGCAGTCCCACCAGCAGTGTAGGAGTGTTCCTATCCCTACACGTCCATGCCAACATTTATTGTTTTGAGACTTGTTAATAAGGGCCATTCTCACTGGAGGTAAGTGATATCTCATTGTGGTTTTGATTTGCATTTCCCTGATGATTAGAGATGTTGAGCAAGTTTTCATATGTTTTTTGGCCATTATTCTGTCTTCTTTTGGAAAGTTTCTGTTCATGTCCTTTGCCCACTTTTTGATAGAGTTGTTTAATTTTCATTGCTGATTTTCCTGAGTTCTAATTAAATTCTACTTATCAACTCTTTATCGGATGTGTAGCATCCAAAAATTTTCTCCCATTCTGTGGGTTGTCTGTTCGCTCTCTTGACAGTTTATTTGGCTGTTCAGAAGCATTTTGATTTAATCAGTTTCCATTTATGTATTCTTGTTGTTGCTGTGATTGCCTTGGGGGTCTTCTTCATAAATTTTTTCCCTAGGCCAATGTCTAGAAGAATATTTCCAATGTTTTCCTCTAGAATTCTAATAGTTTCACACCTAAGGTTCAAGTCAGTTACCCAGCATGAGTTGATTTTTGTGACACATGAAAGGTGTGGGTCCTGTTTCAGTTTTCTACATGTGGCTATCCAGTTTTCCCAGCACCATTTATTGAATAAGGATTCTTTTCCCGAGTGTATGTTTTCATCTGCTTTGTCGAAGATTAGATGGCTATATGAGGATGGTTTTATATCTGGGTTCTCTGCTCTGTTCCACTGGTCAATGTCCCTGTTCTTGAGCCAATCACAAGCTGTTTTAATTACTATAGCCTTGTAGTATAGTTTGAAATCTGGTAAATTGATACCTCCTATTTTGTTTTTATTGCCTAGGATTGATTTTGCTATACGGGGTCTTCTCTGGTTCCATGCGAAGCGTAAAACTATTTTTCCTATATCTGAGAAAAATGATGATGGTATTTTAATAGGGTATGCATTGACCCTGTAGGTCACTTTGGGTAGCATAGACATTTTAACAATGTTGATTCTGCCGACCCATGAGCATGGTATATTCTTCCACCTGTTTACATCCTCTGCTATTTCCTTCTTCAGTGTTTCATACTTCTCCCTGTAGAGGTCTTTTACCTCCTTAGTTAAATATATTCCAAGGTACTTTATTTTCTTTGTTGCTATTTTGAAGGGAATTGAGTCTTTGATTTGGTTCTCACTTGTACTATTGTTGGCGTATATGAATGCCTCTGATTTCTGTGTATTGATTTTGTATCATGAGATTTTACTGAATTCATTTATCAATTCAAGGAGTCTCTTGGTTGAATCCTTGGGGTTTTCTAGGTATCAGATCATATCATCAGCGAAGAGTGAGAGTTCCATCTCTTCTGCTCCCATTTGGACGCCCTTAATTCTGCTCTCTTGTCTGATTGGTGTAGCAAGGACTTCCAGCACTATATTGAATAGAAGTGGAGATAGTGGGCAACCTTACCTTATACCAGTTCTAAGTAGGAATGCTTTCAATTTTTCCCCATTCAGTATAATGTTGGCTGTGGGTTTGTCTTATATGGCTTGTATCATTTTTAGGTAAGCCCCATCTATGCCTATTTTGTTAAGCATTCTTATCATAAAACGGTGTTGAATTTTGTCAAATGCTTTTTCTGCATCTATTTAGAGGATCATATGGTCTTTGTTTTTGCTTCTGTTTATATGGTGAATTACATTTGTAGATTTGCATATGTTGAACCACCCCTGCATCTCTAGGATGAAGCCCACTTGGTTGTGATGGATTATTTTCTTGATAAGGACCTGGATTTGATTAGCTAGAATTTCGTTGAGAATTTTTGCATCTATATTCATAAGGGATATTGGTCTGTAGTTTTCTTTTTTTGTTGTATCCTTTCCTGGTTTTGGTATCAGGGTTATGTTCACTTCATAAAATGTGTTGGGGAGGATCCCATCCCTCTCAATGTTGTGGAATAATTTCTGCACGATAGGCACCAGATCTTCTTTGTAGGTGTGGTAAAATTCAGGTGTGAAACCATCTGGTCCAGGACTTTTCTTTTTAGGAAGGTTTTTTATTGCTGTTTCAATTTCAGTACTTGATATTGGTCTGTTCAGGAATTCTATTTCTTCCTGGTTGAGCCTAGGGAGGTTGTGTGTTTCTAAGAATTTGTCCATTTCCTCCACATTTTCCAGTTTGTGTGCATAAAGGTTTTTGTAGTATTCATATATTATATCTTGTATCTCTGTGGCATCAGTTGTAATTTCTCCTTTATTGTTCCTGATGGAGCTTATTAGAGATTTTTCTTTTCTGCTTTTCGTTAGTCTAGCCAAAGGGGTGTCAATTTTGTTTATTTTTTCAAAGAACCAACTTTTTGTTTTATTAATCTTCCATATAGTTTCCCTGTTGTCAATTTTGTTTAGTTCTGATTTGATCTTAATGATTTCACTTCTTCTGCTGGGTTTGGGGTTGGTCTGTTCTTCTTTTTCCAGCTCTTTGAGTTGATTCATTAGGTTGTCTATTTGTTATATTTTCTATTTTTGGATATAGGCATTTATGGAAATAGACTTTCCTCTCAGGACTGCTTTAGCTTTGTCCCACAGGTTTTGACAACTTGTGTCTCCTTAGTCATTTAGTTCAAAGAATCTTTTGATTTCCATCTTGATTTTCACATTCATGAAGTGATCATTCAGCAGAAGATTGTTTGGTTTCCATGACTTTGTATAGAAATGACAGTTCCTGTTAGGGATGATTTCTCCTTTTATTCCACTATGATCTGAAAAGATACATCGTATAATTTCTATTTTGTTTAAATTGTTTGAGACATGCTTTGTGTCCTAGCATATGGTTTGTCTTAGAGAATATCCCATGAGCTGATGAGAAGAACTTATATTCAGTGGTTTTGGGGTAGAATGTCCTGTAAATATCAGTCAAGCCTGTTTGTTCTAGAGCTATGTTTAAGTCCATTATTTCTTTGTTAATTTTCTGTTTGGAGGATCTGTCCTGTGCTGTCAGTGGGGTGTTAAAGTCTCCAGCTATTATAGTGTTGTGGTTTATCCATTTTTTTAGGTCGAGTAGATTTGCTTTATGAATTTGGGTGCACCTAGGTTGGGTGCATATATATTTAGAATTGTTATGTCTTCTTGTTGATCTGTACCCTTCACCATTATATAGTGACCTTCTTTGTCTTTTTTCACTTTTGTTGATTTAAAAACTAAGTTACCTGAAAACAAAACTGGCATGCCAGCCTTCTTTTGGCTTCCATTTGCTTGAAATATTGTTCTCCACCCCTTTACCTTTAGTATAAATGTATCCTTGCATGTTAGGTGTGTTTCCTGAAGGCAGCAGATACTTGGCCTGTACTTTTTTATCCATTCAGCCAGCCTATGTCTCTTGAGTGGGGAGTTCAAGCCATTTACATTTATGGAGAGAACTGATAGGTGGGGCAGATTTCTGTTCATTTTGATGGGTTGAACTTTGTTGCTTTGTTTTCTCTCTTGAGCCATTGTGGTATCTGGGCTTTTATCTTTAGCCTTTGAGTAGATTTACATTCGTGAGTGTTTATTGTGCTGATCCGTGGGTAACAATGTTTTGAGTACTTCTTGGAGGGGTGGTCTTGTCTTGGTGAATTCCCTCTCTCTTTGCTTATCTGAGAATGTCTTGATTTCTCCTTTGTATACAAAACTTAGTTTTGCAGGGTACAAGATTCTAGGCTGGGCATTATTCTGTTTCAGAAGAGTTAGAATGGGGCCCCAGTGTCTCCTTGCTTGTAAGGTTTCAGTAGAGAAGTTGGCATTATTCAGATTGGCTTTCCTTTGTATGTTACTTGCTTCTTTCTCCTTACAGCTTGTAGAAGGGCCTCTTTAGATCATATTTTGGTCAGTCTGATGACTGCATGTCATGGTGTCTTCCTGTTTGCATTGAATCTCCCAGGTGTCCTTTGAGCTTTGTGTACTTATATATCTTGATTTTTAGCAAGGCCTGGGTAATTTTCCTCCATTATATCTTCAAATATCTTATCCTACCTTTGAGTGTTTTCTTCTTCCCCTTTTGGAATCCCTATAACCCTCGCATTAGGTTTCTTTACATAATCCCACATTTCTTGTAGGCTTTGCTCTTATTTCTCTGCTCTATCTCTGTGACTGACATATTTAATTAGAAAATGTTATCTTCAATCTCTGAGATTCTTCCTTCTGTTTGATCTACCCTGTTCTTGAGGCTTTCCACTGTGTTTTGTAGTTCCCTGAATAGATTCTTCATTTCTAGGAGTTTGGTTTGATTTTCCTTAAATATTTCAATTTCTTTAGTGAATTTTTCTTTCAGATCCTGGATTTTTTTTTGTGGTTTCTTTGTGTTGGTCATCCATTTTTTCTTGCAAGTCATTGAATTTTCTTACAATCAATGTTCAGAATTCTTCTGTCATTTTAGTGTTCTGATTTTGGTTGATGTCCGTTTCTAAAGGGGTGATGTTCTTCATTGGGGGTGTGCTTTCTGTTTGTGTCTTCATACTTCCAGAATTCTTTCACTGATTTCTTCCCATCTGGATCAGTTGTTACTTTTTACCTTTAGATTTTCGTTTTGATAATGACACCTTGTTTAGTCTTGAGCCAGTAGGTGGTGTTTGTGGGTGAGATTCAACCACACCCTGATGAGTCAGTAGATGCCATAAAAGTGTGTGCAGAATGACCTCCCTGTCAGTAGGTGGCGCTTGCTTGGAGGAGCAGGCTACAGTGTTGTTTTTGGGTCCTGTAACCAGTTCTTGTTCCTCTGAAGAGGCATCCTGGTGCCTCAGGTGGTGGGTGGGGCCCTGGGACTTCCAGCTGTGTCCTTATTTTCCACCTCAGTGAGGGCTGATCTGGGAACGAGTCTAGGCAGATCTGGGTTGGGTGATCCTGCCCTTAAGCACCACAAATGCTGTTAGCAGGGGTCAAAGGTCTTTTCTCTGCTCCTGGGCAAAGCTGTCAGGGAGGGGCTGGAATGGCCCCACTCAGCCTGAAACTCTGTGTGTGGGGGTGGGGCTGTCTAAGACCTGCAGTCCAGAGCATACCTCACTCTTTTCCACCCTCCCCAACTCTGAGGCTTCTCCTGGTCCTCTGCCAGCAGGCCTGACCTCACACCACTGGGTCTCCCCTGGCTGTGATGTGGGCCAGGAGGTTCCCTGTGCAAGATCACAGCCTGGGCTGGGTGAACAGCCCTCTCGTGGGAGGAGGGTTGCCCTCTAGGACGCTGATCTGCCCCTGAAGGCACACTCACCTTAGTAGGCTCATTCACAAATATCCTTTCTGTGCCTCGGGGCAATGCGAGACCTGGGTGCATGGGATCTGGTCTGCAGGTCTGAACTCTGGGCCCTGGAATTCAATCCCTGACCCCACCAGGGAGTGGAGTGGCAGTCCTAATTCACCTCTGGGGAGCCCAAGGTGAGTTGATGTCTCAGCCTCAGGATCTGCCCCGTTCTCCTGGAGTCACCAGGCCAACAGCATCTGGGAGGGCTGGCAGATAGGGAGCTCACTGAGTACCCCTCAGTCAGCTGTACAGACCCAAAAGGAAAGGATCCGTTCCCTGGAGATGTCTCTAGTTGGTGCCTAAATTGCCTCTCTTGGCAGCCACAGATAGGGCTGGGGGAGGGGAGAAGCCGGCAATATGGCGTCTGCCAAGCAGCTCGGGTTTGTGCACAGGGAGGTGCCCCGAGGGAGTTGGGAGCCTAGTGCCATGTCCACAACATGCTTACTGCTCACTGGTGGCAGCCATCTCTGGGCTGTTGTCCACAGGTCTCTCCAACTGCTGGGGAGCCCACCAGCAGTATGAGATGCAAGGGAGGGGAAAGCTAACCACTCCACCTACCCTTGTCGCTGGTCTCCAAGCTTCTTGGCAGCTCTCTTCTTCCAGTTCTCCTCCACAACCCCCTCCCATGGAGTCTCCTGTGGTCTCAGGTACCTGTCCTTCCTATGCTCGTCTGATGTGTGCTTGTCTGCTTGCTTATTTCTTCTACTTTCTTCTAAAATCTGTGTTTTTTGCAGAGACACTCTGGCTGGAGGTTTTTCTGGTCCACCATCTTGCTCCACCCCAACATTCTCTTGAGCACTTTTTTATATGTTTGCTGGCCATTAGTCTGTCTTCTTTTGAAAAGGTTCTATTAATGTCTTTTGCCCACTTTTTGATGGGGTTGTTTGATTTTTTTCTCTTTAATATTCTTAAGTTCTATACAGATTCTTTTTATCATCCCTTTATCAGATGTGTAGTATGCAAATATTTTCTCATATTCTGTAGCTTGTCTATTCACTTATTTTTAGTTTCCTTGGCTATACGGAAGCTTTGTAATTTTATCAGGTCCTATCTACTTATTTCTGTTGCTGCTGTGATTGCTTTGGGGGTCTTCTTCATAAATTCTTTGCCTAGGTTGATGTCTATAAGAGGTTTCCCAACATTTTCTTCTAGAATTATTAAGGTTTCATGCCTTAGGTCTGAGTTTGTTATCCATCATGAGTTTATTTTTATGAGAGGAGAGAGGTGCGGATCCAGTTTCAATCTCCTGCATGTGGTTATACAATTTTCCCAGCACCATTTATTGAATAGAGACTCTTTTTCTCAATGTATATTTGTGTCTGCTTTGTCAAAGACTAGATGACAATATGAGGATGGTTTTATATCTGAGTTCTGAGTCCTGTCTCAAAGGTCTACATCTCTGTTTTTGTGCCAGTCCCATGCTGTTTTGGTTACTATAGCCTTGTAGTGAACTTGAAGTCTGGCAGACTGAAGACTCTCAATTTGTTCTTTGTGCTTAAGATTGCTTTGGCTATATGAGGTCTTCCCTGGTTCTGTACAAAGTGTAGAATTATTTTTTCTAGATCTGGAAAGAATGATTATTATATTTTGATAGTGATTTCATTAATTCTGTAGATCACTTCAGATAGTATGGACATTTTAACAATATTGATTGTGCCAATCCATGAGCATCAGGTAGTATGGACATTTTAACAATATTGATTGTGCCAATCCATGAGCATCGTAGGGTTTTCCATCTGCTCGCATATTCTACAATTTCTTTTCTCAGTGTTTTGTAGTTCTCCCTGCATAGGTCTCTCACCTTCTTCATTAAATATATTCCTAAATATTTAATTTTATTTGATGCTATTGTTAAAGGTGTTGTGTCTTTGATTTGATTTTCAGTTTGACTGTTGCTGGTATGTAAGAATGCCACTGATTAGTGTGCATTGATTTTACTGAATTTATTTATCAATTCCAGGAGTCTCTTTGTTGAATCCTTGGGATTTTCTAGATATAATATTATATCACCAGCAAAGAGTTTGACCTCTTCTGCCCCCATTTGGACACTCTTAATTCCCCTCTCTTGTCTGACTGCTCGGGCAAGCACTGCTAGCACTATGTTGCATAGAAGTGGAGATACTGGACAACCTTGTGTGGTTCCAATACTAAGCAGGAGTGCTTTTAATTTTTCCCCATTCAGAATGAGATTGGCTGTGGGTTTATCAGATATGGCTTTGATAATTTTAAGGTACATCCTGTCCATGCCTATTTTGCTGAGAGTTTTTATCATGGAGGTGTGCTGGACTTTGTGAAATGCTTTTTCTGCATCAATTGAGAGAATCATATGGTCTTTGTTCTTGCTTTTATTTATGAAGTGAATTGCATTTATAGATTTGCATATATTGAACCAGCCTTGCATTTCTGTTATAAAACCCACCTGGTCTTGGTGAATTATTTTTTTGATATGCTGTTGGATTCGATTTGCTAAAATTTTGTTGAGGGTTTTGCATCAATATTTATGAGGGATATTGGTCTGTAGTTTTATTTTTTTGTTATTGTTGTCGTGTTCTTTCCTGGTTTTGGTATCAAGGTGATGTTGGCTTCATAGAATGAGTTAGGAAAGATACCAGCTTTCTCAATATTGTGGAATAATTTCTATACTATAGGTATGAGTACTTCTTTGAACGTTTGGTAGAACTTGGAAGTATAGCCATCTGGTCTGGGAATTTTCCTTTTTTAGAAGGTTTTTAATTACCGCTCCAGTTTCTTTGCTTGATTTCAGTCTGTTCAGAAATTCTGATTTCTTCTGGGTGAACTTAGGGAGGTTGTATGTTTCCAGGAATTTGTCCATTCCTCCACATTTGGGGGCATATAGGTTTTTATAGTATTCAAAGATAATATTTTGTATTTCCATGGTGTCTGTTGTGACTTCTCCTTTTTCATTTCTAATTGAGTTTATTAGTGTCATTTCCCTTCAGGTTCTTGTCAGTCTGGCAAGAGGGCTGTCAATTATGTTTATCTTTTTGAAAAACCAGCTTTTGGTTTTGTTGATCTTCCATATATTTCTTTTGTTCTCAATTTCATTTAGAAATGAGATCATTTTGCTTTAATCTTAGTTATTTCTTTTCCTCTGCTAGGTTTGAATTTGATTTGATCTTCCTTTTCCAATTCCTTGAGACTGTTTGTTAGATTATTGATATTGGAGCTTTCTGCTTTTTGGATGTGAGCATTTAATGCTATTAGTTTTCCTCTCAGATATGCTTTTGCTGAGTCAACAGATTTTGATAACTTGTGTTCACATTATCATTAAGTTCAAAGAATGTGTTGATTTATCTCTGTATTTCCTCCTTTACCCAATAGTGATTCAACAATAAATTGTTTAATTTACATGATTTTGTGAAGTGGTGTCTATTTCTGTTGGAATTGAACTCTAATATTATACCACTATTATCTGGGAAGATACAGGATATATTTCTATTTTTTGAAGGTGTGGAGGTCTGATTTGTGGCCTAACAGGAGATCAATTTTGGAAAAAGTTCCATGAGCTGATGAGAAGAATGTATATTCGGCTTTATTTGGGTGAAATGCTCTGTAGAGGTCTGTCAGACCCTTTTGTTCTAGAGCTCTTTTTAAGTCCATTATTTCCATGCTTATTTTCTGTTTAGAAGATCAGTCCAGTTCATTCAATGGGGTGTTGAAGTCCCCCACTATTATGACGTTATTTTTTATCATGATATTTATATCAGACAGGGTTTGTTTTATGTATCTGGGTGCTCCTGAGCTGGGTGCATAAATATTAACCCTTTACACTCGCTTGCTTTTTCTTGATTCCTTTATTCTACTTGGTGTTTAATTTTTTAAATACTCCAGATTTTACAAAGCGTGGCAGTAGAATAAAACACCGGAGTTTCTTTTCATACAAACCTATTTATTTGGATTTTTATATTTCAAATTATTGATACATTCAAAGAGTAATTTTAATCTCTATAATTTTTGCTGTGTCAAGTCACACTCGACATCCAAGTGCAAACAGTTAAGAATTGTTCATTCTTCTTGTTGGATCTTCCCTTTCACCATTATATAGTGGCCATCTTTGTTCTTTCTTACTTTAGCTATTTTAAAACTTATGTTATCTGAAATAAGTATAGCTACCCCTGCTTTCTTTTAACTTCCATTTGCCTGGAGGATTGTTTTCCATTACTTGACCTTGAGCCTGAAAGCATCTTTGTGGGTTAGATGTGTTTCTTGTAGACAGCAGAAACTAGGCTTGTGGATCTTTATCCACTCTGCCAGTCTATGTCTCTTCAGAGGAAAATTCAAGCCATTCACAGTTATTGAGAGGATTGATATTTGAGGTAGATTTCCATTCATATTGTTAGGTAAATTCCTATTGTTTTGTTTTACTCCTTGAGCCATCTTGGAGACCAGGTTCTAGACTTTACCTCTTGAGTGATTTTACTTTGGAGAGTGTCTAATGTGCTGTTCTGTGTGTAATGCAAGTCTGAGTACTTCCTGTAGGGCTGCCCTAGTCTTCACAAATTCCATCAGAGTTTGCTTGTCTGGGAAGGTCTTTATTTCTCCCTCTTAGAAGAAACTTAATTTTGCCAGGTAGAGAATTCTAGGTTGGCCATTATTCTATTTTAGTAGATTAAGGATAGGCACCCAGTCCCTTCTGGCTTGTAAAGTTTCAGTTGAGAAGTCTGAAGTTAGTCTATTAGGTTTTCCTTTGTAGGTTATTTGCTGCTTTTGCTTCACTGCTCAGAGGATTGCTTCTTTCATGTTTACTTTGGTCAGCTAATAACTATGTGATGTGGTGATTGTCTTTCCACATTGAGCCTCCCAAGAGTTCTGTGTGCTTCTTGTATCTAGATGTCTAGATTTCTGGCCAGGCCAGGCATATTTTCCTCCAGTATTCAACTGATTTTTTAAAGTATTAGGTGTCTACATGGTTAATGAATATTATCTCCCTAGCCTTACTCCAGAAAAATTGGTTGTATATTGGTTGTATGAAGATGAAAATTTTGCTAATTTTGATTGGGTAAATGAAAGGACATATCAAAAAATGTCCATAATTTTGCAACCTAGCTTTATTTTAGTATTTTTTGAAAAATTATAGTATTTATGTAAATTTAGCCAAGAATCACTACTATAAATACCAAACATCTTATTATTATTATTACTAAATACAAGAAAAAATCTGCAAGCTATTAGAACCAGGGAGGCTGAGTGTGGTGGCTGTTATCCTAGCACTCTGGGAGGGTGAGGTGGGAGGATCGTTCAAGGTCAGGAGTTTGAAACCAGCCTGAGCAACAGCAAGACCCTGTCTCTACTAAAAATAGAAAGAAATTAATTGGCCACTTAAAAATATATAGAAAAAATTAGCCAGGCATGGTGGTGCGTGCCTGTAGTCCCAGCTACTCGGGAGGCTGAGGCAGAAGGATCACTTGAGCCCAGGAGTCTAAGGTTGCTGTGAGCTAGGCTGATGCCATGGCACTCTAGCCCAGGCAACAGAGTGAGACTCTGTCTAAAAAAAAAAAAAAAAAAAAAAAAAAAAAAAAAAAAGAACTAGAGAGTCTGCCTTCTTTTATTTTGGGTTCTTTCCTTCTTCTGTTCCCCAATAGCATTAGTACATTCTCTTTCCTTCTATATAAACTAATAAAATTCTGGTGACCATTTAAACACTACTAAGCATTTAATAAAACATTTATTCACCTACAAATTTTAGAAGTTGAGAGGAAGCTTAGAGAAATAGGAGTTACTGCTTCAGCTACTTCAGGTCCCTTGCTACCCATCTCTTCTCTCCAGGGCCCCTCACTTTCTATTAATTGGTTGCTGTGGGGCTCCTCCTTCAGGGATGTTTCTACGGAGTAAACAAGTGAGGGTTGCTTGTGGATTTGACATGTGAGGTCATCACACTTCCCTGGGCATTTAGTATAAAAGCTGCCTGCACCGCCGGGCGTGGTGGCTCACGCCTGTAATCCTAGCACTCTGGGAGGCCAAGGCGGGCAGTTTGCTTGAGGTCAGGAGTTGGTAACCAGCCTGAGCAAGAGCGGGACCCCATCTCTACTATAAATAGAAAGAAATTAATTGGCCAACTAATATATGTAGAAAAAATTAGCCAGGCATGGTGGAGCATGCTTGTAGTTCCAGCTACTTGGGAGGCTGAGGCAGCAGGATTGCTTGAGCTCAGGAGTTTGAGGTTGCTGTGAGCTAGGCTGACGCCACGGCACTCACTCTAACCCGGGCAACAAAGCAAGACTCTCTCAAAAAAGAAAACAAACAACAACAACAACAAAAAGCTGCCTGAAATGATAAGCTAAAATCTTCAGGACAGGCAGAAAGAACTCCCAGCCACACAGACAGATTAAAGCCTGCTTGGTCTGCAGGCACTGCTGGGCAGGCTCTCAGCTCAGAGGTGCCAGAAATCGACTTAGCTAATAGAAAGGCTGGGTGCACCAGATATGCATTGCCCTGTGATCCATTACAGATCCTTTTCCAAAAGACTCCAGGATATTGCCTCATCTCCACCACTTGGGGAAAAATGAGGGAAGAAAATCAGGACAGTTTTGGTGCTCCAAAGCATTTCTGAGAGTGAGACAAAGCAAGATGGTTTCAGGGCTGAAGCAGGAAGAGTAGTAGGAAGAGGAAGCAAAGAAAGCACAGGCAATTTTTCCAAACCCCAGTTTGTTTCCCTGGTCACAACTTATTGTTGTAGAAGGTCAGGTTTACATAGTCTGAGGCTTGATAAACAGCCTTGGCACAGAGAAAGCACAGTTCCACATCTTGGCTGCTTTGGCAGCAGGTTTGTTTATAACAGGAGATGAGAGCTTTGTGTTTTGGACAGCCCTAGCACAGCCTTCCTTTTCTTCTCCCCAAGAATTCTTCTCTCTCACCCAATACTAGGACCTCAAATGGATGATAAAGAACCTGAGAAGAATGTGACATTCAACATGTTAGACTGAAAAATGTCTGTGATGGTGAGTGTGTTCCTTTGTCTTCAGTCTGTGAATGCCAGGTTTTAGCTGGAAGGGCCTGGTAAGCAGAGATGCAGTTCTCTTCATGAGTGCCCCACTCAGGCCCATCAGCATGAACCCGGCTGTAAATGCTTTCAAGCTTCTAGGCACCTTTTTTTAAAATAAAAAAGATACTTCAGTATATAATGATGACCCTAGGGATGAACACTGCTATTTTCTTCCCTCTCTACAATCTTGAATATCAGGATTGGCTGTGTTTTTGCTGAATATCTTACACTCTGACAGCTCCACCTCCTCCTTTCCCTCAGCAAATGCTTACTGAGAGCCTGTTGTGTGCCAGGCACCAGGAGAGATAAAATACAAAGGAGTATATGTATAGCCACCTAAAATAATAAAGGCATTGTTGTATGATAGTTTAGGGACAGTGAGTTCTGACTTTGAGTCCTGGTTCTACCATAACCTGGGCATATGGCCTTGAACTTATGACTAAGTTACTGTAAGCCTCATCTTTCTACTCTATAAAATGGGGCTTTAACGTGAACAACCTCAGAGCTTATGTATGAATATAAAATAAGGTAATGCATGCAAGGTGACTTTGCACATTGTTAAACTCACAGTGTGCACTTGAGAAATGTTACCATTATTCTTGCTACTACCGTTATCATTATTATAATCTAGTGAATAACAGTTTAAATTTACTTTCACCTGTATGATCTTTTATAATTTTTAAGATTTTAATCCTGTGACAAGAGTAATATTTTGATATTGTTATTCTAATATTATAGATGAGTAAACTATGACCCAGAAAGGTTAAAGATCTTCCTGTTTACACATGTAGTGAGTGTAGTTGAACCAGGAGTTGAACAGAGGCCTCTTGAGTTCATGTTCAATAGTTCAAGCCTACAGCACAGTATTATCAAGTTTCTCTAACTTAGTTTTTCTAAATAAGAATCATTTAGTAAACTCATCCATTATTGTTATAATAATGATAATGACTTTAACATTATCATTGATTCTTTGTTTTATCCAATTCCAGGAATTTCTCCCAACTCCCTGATGAATTAATTCCTTTTATTCCAATTAATCCCTTTCTCTTCACCACCACTTTTATACCATAACTCCAGTGAAGAATATGAACAGTTTCTGTAGGGAAGACATTATGTGGTGGAAAATGCAAGGCATTTATAGCTAGTTGCCCTGGATTCTCTGCCACTTTTATGCTATTTGACATAATACAGCTAATTAGTTTGTTATAATATAAGGCTATTAATATCTTCTCTAACTACCTCCTAGTGACACTGTGAGATTCAATTATTATGATATAAAAGATTAAAAGTGACTCTCATCACAGTTGACACTTGTAATAAACACTTTAAAGTAGTCAAAGAAAACGAAGATGAGTTCTTTTCTCCACCAGTCTATGGGATTTTTGTCACCATGCCTCTGTTGGCCAAATTCATGTTATTCAGATTTATAAGATATGCCAAGCTTCCATCTAGGAAGGACATGAAAGAGTTTGCAACAAAAAGCAGAGAAACCTGCAGATTCCTCATGGGCCTGACTGGAGCTGTCTGGATTTGAAGGGGCCACAGAGTCATATGACACAAGATCCCTGTTTAGACAGCAGAGGCATGAGGTCCAATCTCACATGCCTGCAGACAGAGGACAAGTAAGCTGGACATGTACCGCAGGTGGAGCAGAAGGGCGTAGGCAATGGCAAGGACTGGAAACTATTTAAAATTTACCTCCAGTAAATTAGCGTGTTGGATGAACATCAGCTTAGTTATACCAGTGACTTATTTTTTTACAAGACTCTAGAGATACCAATTTTTAAAAAGAAAATCCCCAATTTTAAAAATTCTATGTGGGTTAAACAAAATATAGACATTCCATATTTGATTCAAAGATCACACACTGGGATCTTTGGAGAGATATTAACTGAATGTAACATTTGGCAACTGCTAGAGATTTAACCATGCACAAAATAAACACCACCTTAGGCTATTTGTCTACCTCCTGTCCTTCCTGTGTCACCCTCTGAGCTCCAGACCCAGAGTGCCTGGAAATCCACTCTTTCATGTATCTTTCGTGTGTGTCCTTCTTGCTTCTGTTCAATCCTAAATTACACAGATCAATCTTCCTTTCCTAATCTCACCCACCTGGTAATTTTCATTTGTGACTTTTAAATTTAGGTATGGATTAGCATAAAATCATTCAATGTTATAGTATGTAAAACTTTCCCTGCCCAATGAAGCAGACTGATGGTAGAAAACACTGAAACACACTGAGTGTGCCCCAGCACCCTGTCCTGACCACCTCAACGTGCTCAGTCCAAGGCATGACAAAGAGCATCAGTAATAACCTCCAAACCAATGGAAAGGAAGCATGCCAGTGCAGGGAGGATGGCTAGTCTTTTCTAAGAAAAAGTCTCTCTTAATCTCAGCATGATTAGTGGAAGGGAAAATAAAATTGGAGAGCCCTGTATATCTCATTGTTTCTTGAAGGCAATGGCTGTCTGTCTTGAAGGCAACACTATGGAGTGTTGCTGTTTAACAGGAGATGGACAACTAGAGGAGTCACACAGAGAACCAACAGAGAGTGGTTAATGACAAATACAGAAATAATCTTTCACCTCGTTGCCTGAAGTCCCATTCAACTTCTATTCAAATGGAATGAATTTTTACCAAATTTTTGGTTTCTTTCATGGTGCCTTTCTTAGCAATTCATCCTTTGCCTTCTTGCTCATTTGTGATCTGTTACCTTATTATGACTCATTTTTCACTCAGAGGCATGGACAGAAGCTACCCCAAAAAGGTTCTTACTGAGTGACCAACTGCCTTGGATACATAAGAACCAATATCTTGGTTCTTATCATCATTTCTCTCTGCCTTATATTTTACTCAAGTTTTAGCCAGTGTGAAAAAGACAGCAATACATAGAATTTATAAGAAAATAACTTTAAAAAATAGTTTTGATTGCTGACAATTACTCAGAGTAGTTTCATCCACTTGAAAAACTAAAAATAGTTAAGAGGATGGAGAGAAGAGACAACTGTGCAGGTTCATTTGGAGTAAGGGGTGGTGTGAGTACAAGGCTACCCGTGCAAACAGGAAGTGGCATTTTGAGGCTTCCTGCCGCCTTGCCTCAAGAGGCTCCCGGTGGGCAACTCCAGCAGAGACCTACGACCTACTTAGAGACAGCAAGAAATGAATATTACAGTTAGGAGGGCCAGAGAGAACCAAGCCCAACTCATGCAGAAATTCTACAGGATAAGAAAAGTGCCGACCACTGCTACAGGGGTGAAACCATGCAAGTCTTCACTGCTATAGCTGTTTTGAGGCAAAAGACAGCAGGAGTTCCCTGTGTTAAGAGAGCCCTGTGCAGGGCTGTCCTGAGTCTTACCCAGTAGGGCCACGGAGGTGAGGAGAAAGGGACCAAGTAGCAAGACACTGCAAGGGGACACTGGATCTCCAGAGGCTACAAAAGGTGGCACAGGCTGCTTCAGAAGGAGAAGCTGGGGACTGCAGGCCTCTGAGGAAGCCACATGTTTCCCCTGAGAGAATAGTCAGCTCTTTAAACACCGGCCAGGGCCAGAGAGCAGAAGCTGTCTTGGAAGAGTAAGAGCTCTCTCCTAATCCTTTCCCTCCCCCTGCACATGGCTCAAAGAGGAGGACCCTGTGGCCAGCACAGACATGTTGGGAGAGAAGGGTAGGAAGAGAGGGGCTGCCAGAGCCCCTCACTCTTAAATGAGGCTCTGAGTGTTTAGTATCCATGAGACTGGGCTTCCAAATTAGTGAATTTAGATTCTATTAATGACTGAGAGTGGCTGTAATACTTGTATTACCACAGAGGCCAGGAAATTGCTGAGGTCTCATCCAGTGGCAGGGGGGAATAAGTTGGAAAAGAGAAGAGGAAACAAGAATAAAATAGAATTTGGGTCATATGCAGGTCTCATGCTTGTGCAATAAATCCATTACATGTATTAATTACCTGCCTATTCCCCTTGAATCCGCTCCAGAGGCCTGGGATCTCGCTCCAGGGTCAATGCTGAGGAGGAGATGGAAACAGCTAATGACAGTGCCGGTGGGGGTTTCATCTTGGTGGGCTTCTCTGAGAGGCCTAAGTTGGAGCTGGCCCTCTCCCTCTTTGTCGTGATGTTCTACAGTGTAACCCTAGTGGGTAACGTGGCCATCATCTCGCTCTCCGTCTTGGATGCTCGTCTCCACACGCCCATGTACTTCTTGCTCAGAAACCTCTCTGTGCTTGACCTCTGCTTCACCACCAGCATTGTGCCCCAGATGCTGGTAAACATGTGGGGAGGCAGCAAGCGAATCAGCTATGCCGGCTGCATGGTCCAGTGCTGGGTGGCCTTGGCACTTGGTTCCACCGAGTGTGTGCTCTTGGCGGTGATGGCGGTGGACCGCTACGTTGCCGTTTGCTGGCCTCTGCGCTATGCCTCTATAATGCACCCCAGACTGTGTCACCTCCTGGCGGCAGCGTCCTGGTCCTCTGGCTTTGCCAACTCCTTCCTACAGTCCTCAATGGCCATGATGCTGCCTCGGTGTAGAAACCGGCATGTGGACCATTTCTTCTGTGAGCTGCTGATCATTGTTAAACTCTCCTGTGTGGATACTGGCCCAACAGAGTCCAGAATGTTTATCGCCCGGCTAATCATCCTAGGCATGCCTGTCTCTATCATCCTGACCTCCTATGTGTGCATTGCCAGGGCAGTAGTGAAAATGCGCTCAGCAGAAGGAAGGAAAAAGGCTTTTGGGACTTGCGCCTCCCATCTGATAGTGGTCTCACTCTTCTATGGGACCATAATGTTTTTGTATCTGCAGCCAAAGGACAACTACTCCCAGGACCAGAGCAAAGCACTTGCAGTGCTCTACATGATCCTTGCGCCCACCCTCAACCCCCTGATTTACACGCTGAGGAACAAGGACGTGAAGAAAGCAGTCAGGAAGGTGATGGGGAAGGAGCAGGTGTAGGGAGATGGGAGGCTGGAAGGGCAGGTGAGGCAATCTTAGGACACAGAACTGGGTGTGCTTGTTTTAACTGCACTGCTTTCACTTTTCTAGGGGATGGGGCAGGATATCTGCTGTGTCCTATTCTCTCACTATTCCTGGGACCCTTTCTGGGTGGGGACTCAGCAAAAGGAAACAACCATCCCTTAGAGACACCTCTGGTCAAGGAGTTTCTCACTGGCAAGTGATTCTGTATCCCACTGCTAGTGCCCTTCTAGTCTCAATGAACAGTTACTGACATATTCAGATGCCTCCAAATATGCCTCTGGATGTTAGAATAACACTGATGACAACCTTACTACATTTATGAAGGAGCTTGATGGCTGTAACTGCTCCTTCATCATCTCTGTCACCATTCTCAGCTCACCACTATTGAAGCAGTCAGGCATAGTGAGCTACAGGGGATTTAGTCAGTAATGAACAATGGAATGCTTTCCCATTGTGGATGAACATGTGCAAAACAAGAACAACCAGTTAAAAATAATGAAGACACAGAGACTAGACACTATATTAAGGATTCTGTTTTTTAGAACTAAAAAGAATTCCATGACCATTCAGGACAAGGCTATAGAATATGTCAAATTTAATGTAGTTTATAATTCTATAGGAAATATTTGAATAATAGAAATACACATGATTGATTTTTGGGAATGTAAGACAGTTTATAAATTTCAAGATTACAAAAATGATTACTGAATAAAGAGAACTGTGAGTTAAGTACAGAAAAATGTAACTCAACTCAGTGAGCCTCCAGAGCTCTCCACTTACTTCCATAGAAGGAAAGTAGAATATCAAAAATCACTATTTTGATTAGGCTGTGGATGTCATGCTATTATGCCCAATTATGATGGACTGGAAGCCATACTTTTGTCCTCAAATTGCTCATTCATATTCTTATAAATAAGCCTAACTCTCTGTAAATACTCAGTAAATGTGGATTGAATTAATGAATAGATACAGCAAGATGTTCATGTAAGATGGCAGCACATGGGTTGGAATGCCTCAGAAACATCTTTGTGGTATCACATGCAACATTTCATTCATATAGGATGGACATTTTGTATTGGCAAGTGACTGACAAGTGTAGATTGAAAAAATAAAATTATCATATATATGATTGGCTATAGCCATCTATATTGAGCTAGACCATTATAACCATACTGAAACACAACAGGCAGGGATTAGTTCAAACGTAAAGCATTGCTTAAAAGGAGAAACAGAAATAACCATGCTGGGTTTTTTAAAATCAGCTTTTTAATTAAAGCAGTGGTTCTCAACAAGGGACAAGGGACAATTTTGTTCCACTCCTCACCCCAGCAGGGGACATTTGGTAATTGCTGGAGACATTTTTCTTATCATACCTGAGAAGGTGGTGATACAGACATTTGATAGGTAGAGGCCAGAAATGCTAACCAATATTGTGCAACACACAGGATGATCCCTACAACAAAGAATTATCTAGCCCAAAATGTCAACAGTACTGAGCTTGAGAAATCCTGAACTGGAGAAATAAATATTATGAATGCTCTGATCAAAGATATAACATTTACAAAGGCAGCCTATCCATGACAGTGGGGTAAGCTGATGACATCTGAATTTTCTTTTTTTTATTTTAGCATATTATGGGGGTACAAATGTTAAGGTTAAGTATATTGCCCATGTCCCCCTTCCCCCCTCGAGTCAGAGCTTCAAGCGTGACCATCCCCCAAATATTGCACATCTCACTCATTATGTTTGTATATACCCATCCCCTCCTCCCCCCTCCCACCTGCCCAACACCCAATAAATGTTTTTCCTATATGTCCACTTAGGTGTTGATCCATTAATACCAATTTGCTGGTGAGTACATGTGGTGCTGGTTTTTCCATTCTTGAGATACTTCACTTAGTAGAATGGGTTCCACTCTATCCAGGAAAATACAAGAGGTGCTGCTTCACCATTGTTTCTTAAAGCTGAATAGTACTCCATGGTATACATATACCACATTTTATTAATCCACACATGAATTGATGGGCACTTAGGTTGTTTCCACAACTTTGCAATTGTGAATTGTGCTGCTATAAACATTCGAGTGCAGGTGTCTTTTTCATAAAGTGACTTTTGATCTTTTGGGTAGATGCCCAGTAGTGGGATTGCTGGATCAAATAGTAGATCTATTTGTATCGCTTTAAGGTATCTCCGTATTGCTTTCCACAGAGTTTGAACTAGTATGCAGTCCCACCAACAGTGTAGGAGTGTTCCTATCTCTCCACATCCACACCAACATTTATTGTTTGGGGACTTTTTGATAAAGGCCATTCTCACTGGAGTTAAGTGATATCTCATTGTGGTTTTGATTTGCATTTCGCTGATGATTAGAGATGTTGAGCATATTTGCATATGTTTGTTAGCCATTATTCTGTCTTCTTTTGAGAAGTTTCCGTTCATGTCCTTTGGCCATTTTTTGATAGGGTTGTCTGATTTTTTCTTGCTGATTTTCCTGAGTTCTAAATAGATTCTAGTTATCAGCCCTTTATTGGATGTGTAGCTTGCAAAAATTTTCTCCCATTCTATGGGTTGTCTGCTCTGACAGTTTCTTTGGCTGTGCAAAAGCTTTTTAATTTGATCAGGTCCTATTTATTTATAATTCTTTGCTGATGACATGATGTTATACATAGAAAACCCCAAGGATTCAACCAAGAGACTCCTTGATCTAATAAATGAATTTGATAAAGTCTCAGGATACAAAATCAATACACAAAAATCAGAGGCATTCATATACGCCAACAACAGTACAAGTAAGAACCAAATCAAAGACTCAATTTCCTTCAAAATAGCAACAAAGAAAATAAAGTACCTTGGAATATATTTAACTAATGAGGCAAAAGACCTCTACAGGGAGAAGTATGAAACACTGAAGAAGGAAATAGCAGAGGATGTAAACAGGTGGAAGAATATACCATGCTCATGGGTCAGCAGGATCAACATTGTTAAAATAAATGTCTATGCTACCCAAAGTGACTTACAGAGTCAATGCAATCCCTATTAAAATACCATCATCATTTTTCACAGATATAGAAAAAATAGTTTTACGCTTCACATGGAACCAGAGAAGACCCCATATAGCAAAATCAATCCTAGGCAATAAAAACAAAATAGGAGGTATCATTTACCAGATTTCAAACTATACTACAAGGTTATAGTCATTAAAACAGCTTGTGATTGGCACAAGAACAGGGACTTGCCCAGTGGAACAGAACAGAGAACCTAGATATAAAACCATCCTCATATAGCCATCTAATCTTCGACAAAGCAGACGAAAACATACACTGGGGAAAAGAATCCTTATTCAATAAATGGTGCTGGAAAAACTGGATAGCCACATATAGAAGACTAAAACAAGACCCACACCTTTCACCTCTCACAAAAATCAACTCATGCTTGGTAACAGACTTGAACATTAGATGTGAAAGTATTAGAATTCTAGAAGAAAATGTTGGAAATACTCTTCTAGACATTGGCCTAGGCAAAGAATTTATGAAGAAGACCCCAAAGGCAATCACAGAAGCAACATCTGAATTTTCATGAGGTCAGGGAGCACTCTGTTGTTAGACTGGGTCTAACTAGACCATATGTTTGTGTCATATGCAATTTTTTTCATCCATGTTTTGTGGTGCTCCTTGTAGAGATCTTTCACCTCCTTGGTAAGTATATTCCTAAGCATTTTATTTTCTTTGTAGCTATTTTAAATGGCATTGAGTCCTTGATTTGACTCATGGCTTGACTGTTATTAGTATATAAAAATGCTACTGATTTATGTGCATTGATGTTGTAACCTGAGACTTTGGTGAATTTATTTATCAATTCTAGGAGTCTTTTCATGGAGTCTTTAGGGTTTTCTAGATACAAGATCATATCATCACCAAACAGAGATAATTTGACCTCCTCTTTCCCAATTTGGATGCCCTTTATTTCTTTCTGTTGCCCGATTGCTCTGGCTAGGACTTCCAGTACTGTGTTGAATAGAAGTGGTGACACTGGGCACTCTTGTTCCAGTTTTAAGGGAGAATGCTTTCAGCTTTTCCCCGTTTAGTATGATATCAGCTGTAGTTTGTCATATATGGCTTGTATTATTTTGAGGAATGTCCCTTCTATGCTTAGTTTCTTGAGAGTTTTTATCATGAAAGTGTGCTGGATTTTCTTAAGTGGTTTTCCTGCATCTACTGAGATAATCAGATAGTCTTTGTGCTTTTGCATGTATGGGAATCACACTTATTGATTTGTATATATTCAACCATCTTTACATCCCCAGGATAAACTGCATTTGGTCATAGTGAATTATCTTTTTGACGTGCTATTGAATTCTGTTTCCTAGGATTTGGTTGAGGTTTTTTACATCTATGTTCATAAGGGATATTGGTCTGTAGTTTTGTTGTTGCATCCTTTCCTGGCCTTGGTACTAAGATGACATCGCTTCATAGAACTAGTTAGGGAGGATTCCCTCAATCTCAATGTTATGAAATAATTTCTGTAGGATAGGTATCAGTTCCTCTTTGAAGATCTGGTAGAATTCGGCTGTGAATATATCTAGTCAGGTCTTTTTTGCCTGAAGATTTTTTATTTCTGCTTCAATCTCACTGCTCATTATTCGTCTGCACAGGATTTCTATTTCTTTCTTCCTGATTCATGCTTGGAAGACTGTGTGTTTCTAAGAATTTCTCTATTTCCTCTAGGTTTTTTAGTTTATGTCCATAGAGTTTTTCATAGCATTCACAGATGATCTTTTGTATTTCTGTGATATCAATTGTAATGTTTCCTTTTTCATTTCTGATTGAGCTTATTTGAGTCCTTCCTCTTATATTTCTGGTTAATCTGGCTGGTGGTCTATCAATTTTGTTTATTTTTTTGAAGAACTAAGTTTTTGTTTTGTTATTCCTTCGTATTTTCTTTTTTTGGTTTCCATTTCATTTAATTCTTCTCTGAGCTTTCTTCTTTTCTTCTGCTATCTTTGGGTTTGGCTTGTTCTTCTTTTTCTAGTTACTTTAGATGTGATGTTAGGTTGTTAATTTGTAATCTTTCTGTCTTTTTGATGTAAGCACCTAAGGCTATGAACTTTCCTATTAGCACTGCTTTTTCTGTATCCCATGGATTTTGAAAACTTTTGTTCCATTTGTCATTCAGTTCAAGCAATATTTTGATTTCCATCTTAATATTAATTAATTAATTAACCCAATTAATTAATTAATTAACCCAAGAATCAGTTAGCAGTAGGTTGTTTCATCTCCATGATCTGAGAGTTACTCTTGAACTTGACATCTAATTTTATTCCACTGCGGTCCAAGAACTATATGGTATGATTTTAATTTTTTTAAATTTTCTAAGACTTGTTTTATGGCTTGAGATATGATCAATCTTGGAAAAGATAAGAAGAATGTATATTCAATAGTTTTTGGTTAGAATTTTCTGAAAATGTCTGTGGGGTCCATTTGTTCTAGATTCCCACTTAAGTCCAGTGTTTCTTTATTGATTTTCTGCTTCAATGATCTGTTCAGTTCTGTCAGAGAGATTTGATGTCCCTGGCAATTATGATGCTACTGTTCATTTCTTTGTTTAGATCAGTAGAGTTTGTTTTATGAATCTGGGATCTCCTGTTTGTGTTAGTTGCATTTATATTTAGGATTGTTACATCTTCTTGTTGAATTGCTTCCTTTACCATGTTACATCTTCTTGTTGAATTGCTACCTTTACCACCTTTATCATGATCATCTTTGGTTGTGTTGGGGTTTTTTTTCACCATTATTGATTTAAAGTCTATTTTATATGATATAAGAATCGCTAACATGTGCTCCTTTTGGGTTTCCATGATCATGGAATTTTTCCATACCTTTACCTTGAGTCTGTTCCAGTCCTTGTGAGTTAGATAGGTTTGTTGTGGACAGCATATACTTAGGTTGTGTTTTTTCATTCATTTAACCTGTCTATGTCTTTTAAGTGGGGCAGTAAGACTGTTCACGTTTGGTTTTAATATTGATATGTGGGATACTCTTCTATTCATCATGTTCGATGATGCCTTGTTGTTTAGCTTTTCCTCTTGTGCTATTGTTTTATAAGAGCTGTGAGCTTTTACTTTCTTGCATTTTACTGGTGGGTATCTATTTTGCTGTTCCCTGTATAGTGTATTATTGAGCATTTCCTATACGTCAAGTCTAGTAGTGACAAATTCCCTCAGTGTTTTTGCTTGTCTAGAAAAGTCTTTATTTATCCATCATTTATGATACTTCGTTTTGCAGGATACAAAATCCTTAGCTAATAGTTATTCTCCTTAAAACTGAAGATAGGACCCCAATCCTTTCTGGCTTGCAAGGTTTCTGCTGAGAAGTCTGCTGTTAGTCTGATGGAGTTTACTATAAGTTACTCTATGCTTTCATCTCACAACTTTAAGGGTTTTTTCCTTAACTTTGTGACCAGACTGATGAATACATGCCTTGGTGATGTCCTATGTGGAATGAATTTTCTAGGAGTTCAATGACCTTTTTGTATATGGATGTCTAAATCTCTAGCAAGACCAGGGAAGTTTTCCTCCATCATTCCCTCAAAAAGATTTTCCATGCTTTTTTTCCTTTTCTTCTTCTCCCTCAGGGATATCTATGATTCTCATGTTTGGGCATGTCATGTAATCACATATTTCCCATAGACATTTTTATTTCTCTTGATTCTTTTCTTAATTTTTGATCAACAGGGTTAATTCAAAAGCCTTGTCTTCAAGTTCTGCAATTCTTTATTCTGCTTAATCTATTCCATTGTTAAAAGTTTCCACTACATTTTGAAATTCTCTGAATAACTCTTTCATTTCTAGAAGTTCTGTTATGTTCTATTTTTTAAAATCTGTCTCTTTAGTGATTTTTTTCATTCATGTCCTGCATTATTTTTGTGGTTTCTTTGGGTTGGTATTTAATTTTCTCATTGATGCCAATGACCTTGTTTATGATCTGTATTTTGAATTCATATCTGACATTTCAAAACTTTCCTTTTGGCTGGACTCCATTGTTGGAGAGCTAGTATGATCCATTGTGGGTGCTGAAACAGCCTATTTCTTACATAATGCCAGAGTTCTTATGCAGAACTCTTATGCAGAGTTCTTACATATTGCAGAGTTCTCATATGAGACCTCTTCCCTCAGCTCAAAACAGATGTCTTTGTGATTCATGTGTTTTTTGCTGATGACTCTGCTGTTCATGGTAAAGAGGGAGAGGTAGTTGCCTTTCAGCACATGCAGGTAGGTACCCACTATGATGTGGCTGGAAATTTGGATGGATTGGACCTCAGACCCCTGGGAGAGTGTTCAGGTGCCAGTGGTGGTGGACCACGTTAGGGAATCCCCAGTCCCCAGGCCACTGGATGGCACACTTGAGTCCTAGGGGGAACTAGACTGAGACCAAGCTGGCAAACATTCCCTCTAACCTCCCTATGTTCAGGCACTGACTGTGATAGTGAAGTTTGCATTGACCTCCTGGTCTGATAGAATGTTCTGGCAGGAAGAGGGTCATTGCACTCTCAGCCTGTGACAGGAAAGGCAGCTCCCTCTAGATGAGTTTAGCAGAGGCAGGCAGCTGTGGGGTGCTCAACCTGCTCATATTTCCCTCTCTTGGCAGTGACAGTGGTCTCTGTTCTTTGGGGCACAAAAGCACCTAGATTCCCAGTTCCCACTCTGGCTCAGCTGCAACAGAGGTAGCTCAACTCACTGTGTTCAGGGATACAACACTGGCTGTGGGCTGTGGCTGAAATGCTCTGGTGGAGGAGTTGTGGTTGTGCCAGAGACTTGCCTCCAGGGAGGTTTGGCTTCTCCCAGAAGGGACAGGCAAGTTGAAGAGAGGACTTCTAGCCCTTCCCTCCCTCAGTGAAGGCAGGAGTTTTTGCTTGGATGCAAGTAGTAGCAGCAATGGACCAAATGGGTGAGTGACTTCCAGTGGCAGTGGCTGGATGATCCTCTAGGTCCTAAGTTGTGTCAGCGAGTATTGGCAGTGGCTGCAGCGTGGGGATTCCACCCACATCCCCAAACATGCATCTCTCAGGCACTCCTGCTCTCTGTGCCCCAGCACCACAACACTACTCAGATGGCAGAGTGGGTTCCGGCACTTCATCCACGAGCCTCAGGCACAGATGCTTAGGGTCAGAATCGACATTCAGAGCTCCACTCAGGCAGCCCTCTGGCTTGCCTTCCCCAGCCTGCATTTCAAGCAGCAGCAGTATACAGGCCTATAGAGGTGTGCAGAGGGGGAGAAGGAGTCATGTTCTCTACCCATGATCCAGAGCACAGAGACCACTGTGCTGGTGAGAGGAAGTTTCACTCTCTGTGGGTGCAGAGCGCAGAGTTTGTGCCACTGCTGGGGGGAGAATCACTTTTCACAGCACCAGTCAGTGAGCTCTCAGGCTCTGGAAAGTATGCACTTTGGTTTCCTTTGTCTCCAGGGCCATCTTTTTGGTGCACTGTACCATCCTTTCCATGGGGGGTAGTGCACCTTATGGACTAGAGCTCCAGGGATGCTGAAGGACCCCTGGGTCCAGGCAGTGCTCTCTTAGCCCTCTTAGTGGACACTGGGAAATGTCATCAGGAATTCCTGGGGTGTGGAGACAGGAAGGCTATGGTTCTCAAGGGAGTGTGCAGTCCTGAGACAATGCGCTCTCATGCTGGCGCCCTCTTGCAGCTGCTTAGCTGTGGCATGGTGAGGTGAGTGACCCAACTCGAGTTCCAAGTTCATTTCAGTGCCCTCTGGGTGTGTCCAAATCACTTCCCACACTAGCAGGAGGGTTTGTGTGGGTAGGGGAGCTCTCTGCAGTGACTGCCTCACTTCCTTGACTGTAAAATATGCTGCTTGATCAGGAGCAATGCAGCATAAATACACGATTATGGATAAGGCATTCTGAGTGTGCACAGATGGTTATTTTGGCAAAAGTATTGCATTCACGGAAGGCAAGTTTATACCCACAGCAAGTATCTATTATTATAAATAAGAATAGAAGAATACTGTTCCATCATGATGGAAGTGGTCCAATGTAATGAACCTGCCAACAGGTAGCTGACTGATCACCCCAGGGAATACTACCATGTGGGGACACTCTTGGTCTCTGCTGCTTGTAGATGGAACACTCATCAAAATGTATAGCCAGGCTGGCCTGGGTGAGTGGAAGACTGTGTTTCTAAGCCCATGCATAACCTCCATCCCTGCCATCATGGTCACTTTGTTCATGAGCCTATTGTGCAGTGACAGGGTGGCTGGGGAAAGAGGCTAAATCATGTCCACATAACTGGTCATCATATCCACTTGATTATTAAAATACTCCTCTGCTGAGCTCACCATTTAGTAAGCACTCAATGGGATATATCTTTATATTTTTGCACATTCAGAGAGGTCTGTCCATATACCTCTGTCCACATACCTGTCCACATACCACATACCAGACTTCCTTATTACTAATTTTTCAATCAGTTCCTACTAAGTCCATGATCATCGAGCCAAACAATTGGTCAAAGCCCTTGAACAACCAGGTGCACTTCTCAATGCTCTGTCCACTTGGGGGATTTACCCTCACACATGTCATTCAGGGATGTCTCAGAGAGGGGCTACTGTGACGTGGCCCTCCACTTTTGGGTGGTGCCTGATACATGTGCACAGCCATCTGTAAACAAGCCCTAGTTTTCCCTACCTCAATCACCTGATCACAGGAAAGTCCACCCTGAGGCTAGAAGCGCAAGCTGGAAGGGAGAAAGAAGGTGATGCAGCAGGAGTGAGGACGGTGGGCATTAGGGCCATTTCCTCACATAACTTATGCCTTCAGAGCTGGCTCAGGCCAGATCTCATATACACCACAAACATTTGATGATGAAGTGCTGCTGTACATGCCCAACTTCGTGTCCTGGAGGGTCAGACAATACTGAACTCATCATGGGCAGCTCAGGTTCCATGGCAACTTGGTGGTTTATGGGTAGGCACTGAGTCTCTGCTAAGGTGCAGCAGCAAGCCAAAAGCTCTTTCTCAAAAAGAGAGTAGTTGAGGAGGCGGGCTCCCACTCAGGTTCCATCCGGTTCTCCCACCGCCCCCGCCTCGGGTCTCCGCAGCTCGGGCGGCGGGAGCAACGGCAGCAGCCAGACAGCCCAGCTCCGCGAAGGCTCCCAGCACGCGCCCTCCCCGCCGCCAAGATGCCCAAGAGGAAGGTCAGCTCGGCCGGAGGCGCGGTGAAGGAGGAGCCCAAGAGGAGATCTGCGTGGCTGTCAGTGAAACCTGCTCCTGCGAAGGTGGAAACGAAGCCCAAAAAGGCAGCAGCAAAGGATAAATCTTCAGACAAAAACGTGCAACCAAAAGGGAAAAAGGGAGCAAAGGGAAAACAGGCCAAAGTGGCTAACCAAGAAACTAAAGAAGATTTACCTGCAGAAAATGGAGAAACTAAAACTGAGGAGAGTCCAGTCTCTGATGAAGCAGGAGAGAAAGAAGTCAAGTCTGATTAATATCATACACCATGTCTTATCAGTGGTCCCTGTCTCCTTCTTGTACAATCCAGAGGAATATTTTTATCAACTATTTTGTAAATGCAAGTTTTTTAGTAGCTCTAGAAACATTTAAGAGGTGAAATCATTTGCTGGTTGTTTATTTTTTGGTACAACCAGAAAATAGTGTGGGATATTGAATTATGGGAGGCTTTGACTGTCTTGGGTGTCAGCTTAACATTCCATAGATGGGGGTTAGTTTTTATATCCTATAATATAAAGCATACTAAATGGCAATATGGAGTCCCAGGCCTGCATTTAATGTCTTGAACATTTTAAATTACTTCTATTCCCATGGTTTTTTAGTAGACTTGTTTCCTAAAGAAAACCACTCCTTGATCGTGGCTGTCTCTGTCAGAATTGCCTATATTCTGTAACATCTTTGGTCGTGGTAGTCCTGTTTTCTTAATAACTTGTTAATGTGCTGTGAAAGATTGAAAATTTGAGTATGTAGTATGTATGATAATAAATTGTGAATTGGTGGGACTTATGTAACAGCTTATCAACATTTGAAGATACTGGTACTTGATATCCTCTTACGGAAAATTTGTCTCCAAATTTTAAGCTGAACAGTCACTGGAATAACTGTTTTGAAAAGAATAAAAATAAATGGCTTTTTAGATTTTTGGTACGTATGTTAAGAATTGTGTACAAATTGAAATGTCTGTACTGATCCTCAACCAATAAAATCTCAATTACAAAAGAAAAAAAAAGAGAGTAGTTATCTGGGAGATGGCAGGGCTTTGCTTCAAAATCCCACTATATCAATAATAGCAACAAGTGAATTGAAATGGATTAAATATTTCAATCAAAAAGCAGATATAATAAGACTGGATAGAAAAAGAAGATACAACTGTGTGCCGTTTATAGGAGGAACACTAGAGTCAATGATTCAGATGGGTTGGAAGTAAAAAGATAGAAAAAGATATATCATGTAAACAGCAACTACAAGAAAGCTGGAATGGCTATAATAATATCAGACAAATAGACTTGAGAACAAAAATATGTTACTTCAAGTAAAATGGGACATTTTTAAATGCTAAAATGGTCAATTCATCAAAGACATAACAATTATAAACACATATCCCGCCAAGAACAGGCACCAACATTCATGGAGTAAAAACAACAGAAATGTAGGAAGAAATAGACAAATGAACAATAATAGTAGTAATTCCAATATTCCACTCCCAATAATGCATAGAAGATCTAAGCCAGAAATCAACAAGGAAATAGAAGATTTGCACACCAGTATAAACCAAGTAGACTTAACAGACATCTATTTAACATTATACCCAAAGCCAACAGAACATAAATTCTCACCAAATTCGTATGGGACATTCTCCAGGATAGACCATATAGTAGGTCATGAAACAAAAGTCAATAAATTTAAAATGATTAAAGTAATATAAACTGTATTTTCATCAAAAATCAATAAAATTAGAAAGTAATAACAGAAAGAAACTGGGGAAAATTACAAACATGTGGTCACTGAAAAATATTCTAAAACAGTCAATGGATCAGGAGTCTGAATCTGAACAAATAAATTAATGACTTTAATTAAATGAGCCAGGTGCAATGGCTCATGCCTGTAATCTTAGCACTTTGGGAGACCCAGGAAGGAAGATCACTTGAAGCCAGGAGCTCAAGACTAGCCTGGGCAACATAGAAAGACCCCATCTCTACAAAAAATAAAAAGCATTAACAATGCAGGCCAGTGGTCCTAGCTACTAGGGAGTCTGAGCTAGGAGGATTGCTTCAGACCAGGAGTTTGAGGTTACAGCGAGCTGTGATGGCAACACTGCACACTTAGCCAGTGTGTGGCTAACAAAGTGAGACTGTCTCGGCCGGGCGCAGTGGCTCACGCCTTTAATCCTAACACTCTGGGAGGCCAAGGTGGGTGGATCATTTGAGCTCAAGAGTTCGAGACCAGCCTGAGCAAGAGCAAGACCCCATCTCTACTAAAAATATAAATAATTTAATTGGCCAACTAAAAATATATATAAAAAATTAGCCAGGCATGGTGGCGCATGCCTGTAGTCCCAGCTACTTGGGAGGCTGAGGCAGGAGGATTGCTTGAACCCAGGAGTTGGAGGTTGCTGTGAGCTAAGCTGATGCTACGGCACTCTAGCCCGGGCAAGAGTGAGACTCTGTCTCAGAAAAAAAAAAAACAACCAAAGTGAGACTGTCTCAAAAAATAAATAAAAATAAAATAGAATAAAATAAAATGATCAACGTGGCAATGAAGAAATCACAAGGGAAATTAGAAAATAGTTTGATATGAATGAAAATCATATCAATGAAAATCACAGCACAACATACCAAAACTTATGGGATGCACCTAAAACAGAGCTCAGAGGGAACTTTAGAATTATAAATGCCTATTTTTTTAAAGAGAGAATTACATCATAAAAACAGTGTATTAAGCAACTCTAAGCTATCATTCCTCTATAGAATTACAGAAAAACAAACAGTAACTGTGAGGTCAATTTTGTCAGGACTCTGCAAAATAGTCAACTATGTACAGCAAATGCTAAAATGAGAAAAAGGAATCTTGAATACACTAGGAAAATGTTGTAATATTTTTACTTGCCCTTGACCCACTCCCACCCTTTCTAGCAGCAATCTTGAATTGGTGGTAGCCTGTGTTCACAGTGTGGCACCTTAGTCCCTAGTCCCAGAGGGAGCAGAGCCCATCCAATTCACAAATCACTGGGTATGTCTGTTGTAACAATTTGGGGGTTTACCTGAAGGGGCGATGCAAGGTGTTCACCTTTGTTTTTCCTAACTTGGAACTCAGCCTGAAAAGCAGTGGGCATTGCAAAAACACTGCAAAGCAAACTAAAAACCTACAGGTCCTTGGGACAAAAGATTGTGTTTCAAACATAGAATTAGACTGCCTAATCCCCAAGAAAAAATTCTGGGAAAGATTCTTTGAGTAATGAGGACATTCAAAAGCACTCATGTGTACAGGGAAATTTAGAAAGTCACACACATGCCAGGGCAATATACATTATCATAAAAGACCAGAGAAGACTCTACATTTTTACCTCAGGCTGATCCCTAGTTTCAGTGCAAACCTGGCTAAGTGTTTATGTGTTCTATCCCAGAGTTAACCTGAAAAGAATGAAAAAGTATTTGCTCTGATTTCTTTATATATTTGCTCAAGACATACAAGAAAATTTCTATCAAAACCCTAGCTAAACATGAGCTAAAGGAAGAGAGACTTCAATGATCACATCCCTAAGAGGAATACAGGTTGTTTTTTTTTAACAGTGTGGGAAAAAAAATCTAAACAAATAAACTATTATAGTCTTCAAAAACAAAACAGCAAAATCAGTTCAGCAAAGCCTAGGACAGGAGTAGAATTTGAGTTAAGGAATTACCACATTATAATATTCAAGTGCCCAGTTTGCAACAAAATAATCAAAAGTCATACAAAGAAATTGGAAAGTATACCTCAGTCATAAGATCAAAATAAATGATCAGAAACCATCCCTGAGACAGCCCAGCCATTGGATTTACAGGACAAAATCTTCAAAACAACTATCTTTAAGTTTAAAGAGCTAAAGTAAAACATGGACAAAAAGTTGTAGAACACTGGTAAAATAATGCACGGACATAATGAGAACTTTAATAAAGAGACAGAAAGTATAAATTTGGAACCAAACAAATTCTAGAGCTAAAAAGTATAACAACAGAAATAAAAAAATTTCTAGATGGGTTCAAAAGCACATTTGAGCTAGAAGAAAGAATCAACAAACCTTAAGACAACACATTGAAATGATCACATACAAGGAGAAAAAAGAAAAAATTAGAAAAGTGAAAAGAACCTAGAGAATCTAATGGGATATCATCCAGAGGACCAATATATGTACTATGGGATTTTCAGGAGGGGAGGATAGAGAAAAAGTGTCCCTAAGATTACTGAAAGGAATAAAGGCTGAAAAATTCCCAAATTTGGGGCAATAGATGGATCTACAAATCTACAGATGTCTACAAATTCTAACCAGGATAAACCCAAAGTGACTCACACTGAGATACCCTTTAATTAAACTGTTGAAGGACCGAGGCAAAGAGAATCATGAAAGCAGCAAGAGTGATGTGTCATGTATAGCCATCTTGAATGAGATTATCAACAGATTTCTCAGCAGTAATCTTGGAGGCTAGATGGCAGTAGGATGATATATTTAAAGGATCAAAAGAAAAAAACCCTGTCAACTAAAATTCTATACCTGGAAAAACTACCCTGCCAAAGTGAGGAAGAAATTAAGACATTCCTAGACAAATAAACATTCCCAGATAAATAAGAACTGAGAATTTATTGCCATTAGACATGTCCTACAAGAAATGCTAAAGGAAGTTTTTTAGGTTTAAATGAATAGATGATAGATAATAATTTAAAGCCATATAAAGATATAATGGGCCGGGCATGGTGGCTCACAACCCCTGTAATCCTAGCACTCTGGGAGGCCGAGGCGGGAGGATCGCTTAAGGTCAGGAGTTTGAGACAAGCCTGAGCAAGAGTGAGACCCTGTCTCTACTAAAAATAGAAAGAAATTAATTGGACAACTAAAAATACATAGGAAAAATGAGCCGGGCATGGTGGTGCATGCCTGTAGTCCCAGCTACCCGGGAGGCCGAGGCAGGAGGATCACTTGAGCCCAGGAGTTTGAGGTTGCTGTGAGCTAGGCTGATGCTATGGCACTCTAGCCTGGGCAACAGAGTGAGACTCTGCCGAAAGGAAAGGAAAGGAAAGGAAAGGAAAGGAAAGGAAAGGAAAGGAAAGGAAAGGAAAGGAAAGGAAAGGAAAGGAAAGGGGAAAGGAAAGGGGAAAGGAAAG